>JAAAWM010012095.1:0-70000 GCA_036873465.1 Thinopyrum obtusiflorum
AGAAGCACCGTGCTGCTATTGGATATACTCTTGATGATCTTAAGGGCATTAGCCCCACTCTATGCCAGCACAAAATAAAATTGGAGAAAGATGCTAAACCAGTTGTTGATCACCAACGACGGTTAAATCCTAAGATGAAAGAAGTGGTAAGGAAAGAAATACTAAAGCTTCTGGAGGCAGGTATAATTTATCCCATTGCTGATAGTCAGTGGGTAAGTCCTGTCCATTGTGTCCCTAAGAAGGGAGGTATTACTGTTGTTCCTAATGATAAAGTTTAATTGATCCCACAAAGAATTGTTACAGGTTATAGAATGGTAATTGATTTCCGCAAATTAAATAAAGCTACTAAAAAGGATCATTACCCTTTACCTTTTATTGATCAAATGCTAGAAAGACTATCCAAACATACACATTTTTGCTTTCTAGATGGTTATTCTGGTTTCTCTCAAATACCAGTGTTAAAAGAGGATCAAGAAAAGACCACTTTTACTTGCCCTTTCGGTACCTTTGCTTATAGACGTATGCCTTTTGGTTTATGTAATGCACCTGCTACCTTTCAAAGATGCATGATGGCTATATTCTCCGATTTTTGTGAAAATATTGTTGAGGTTTTCATGGATGATTTCTCCCTATATGGAACTTCTTTTGATGATTGCTTAAGCAACCTTGATCGAGTTTTGTAGAGATGTGAAGAAACTAACCTTGTCTTGAATTGGGAGAAGTGCCACTTTATGCCCCCCCCCCCCCCCCCCCCCCCCCCCCCCCCCCCCCCCCCCCCCCCCCCCCCCCCCCCCCCCCCCCCCCCCCCCCCCCCCCCCCCCCCCCCCCCCCCCCCCCCCCCCCCCCCCCCCCCCCCCCCCCCCCCCCCCCCCCCCCCCCCCCCCCCCCCCCCCCCCCCCCCCCCCCCCCCCCCCCCCCCCCCCCCCCCCCCCCCCCCCCCCCCCCCCCCCCCCCCCCCCCCCCCCCCCCCCCCCCCCCCCCCCCCCCCCCCCCCCCCCCCCCCCCCCCCCCCCCCCCCCCCCCCCCCCCCCCCCCCCCCCCCCCCCCCCCCCCCCCCCCCCCCCCCCCCCCCCCCCCCCCCCCCCCCCCCCCCCCCCCCCCCCCCCCCCCCCCCCCCCCCCCCCCCCCCCCCCCCCCCCCCCCCCCCCCCCCCCCCCCCCCCCCCCCCCCCCCCCCCCCCCCCCCCCCCCCCCCCCCCCCCCCCCCCCCCCCCCCCCCCCCCCCCCCCCCCCCCCCCCCCCCCCCCCCCCCCCCCCCCCCCCCCCCCCCCCCCCCCCCCCCCCCCCCCCCCCCCCCCCCCCCCCCCCCCCCCCCCCCCCCCCCCCCCCCCCCCCCCCCCCCCCCCCCCCCCCCCCCCCCCCCCCCCCCCCCCCCCCCCCCCCCCCCCCCCCCCCCCCCCCCCCCCCCCCCCCCCCCCCCCCCCCCCCCCCCCCCCCCCCCCCCCCCCCCCCCCCCCCCCCCCCCCCCCCCCCCCCCCCCCCCCCCCCCCCCCCCCCCCCCCCCCCCCCCCCCCCCCCCCCCCCCCCCCCCCCCCCCCCCCCCCCCCCCCCCCCCCCCCCCCCCCCCCCCCCCCCCCCCCCCCCCCCCCCCCCCCCCCCCCCCCCCCCCCCCCCCCCCCCCCCCCCCCCCCCCCCCCCCCCCCCCCCCCCCCCCCCCCCCCCCCCCCCCCCCCCCCCCCCCCCCCCCCCCCCCCCCCCCCCCCCCCCCCCCCCCCCCCCCCCCCCCCCCCCCCCCCCCCCCCCCCCCCCCCCCCCCCCCCCCCCCCCCCCCCCCCCCCCCCCCCCCCCCCCCCCCCCCCCCCCCCCCCCCCCCCCCCCCCCCCCCCCCCCCCCCCCCCCCCCCCCCCCCCCCCCCCCCCCCCCCCCCCCCCCCCCCCCCCCCCCCCCCCCCCCCCCCCCCCCCCCCCCCCCCCCCCCCCCCCCCCCCCCCCCCCCCCCCCCCCCCCCCCCCCCCCCCCCCCCCCCCCCCCCCCCCCCCCCCCCCCCCCCCCCCCCCCCCCCCCCCCCCCCCCCCCCCCCCCCCCCCCCCCCCCCCCCCCCCCCCCCCCCCCCCCCCCCCCCCCCCCCCCCCCCCCCCCCCCCCCCCCCCCCCCCCCCCCCCCCCCCCCCCCCCCCCCCCCCCCCCCCCCCCCCCCCCCCCCCCCCCCCCCCCCCCCCCCCCCCCCCCCCCCCCCCCCCCCCCCCCCCCCCCCCCCCCCCCCCCCCCCCCCCCCCCCCCCCCCCCCCCCCCCCCCCCCCCCCCCCCCCCCCCCCCCCCCCCCCCCCCCCCCCCCCCCCCCCCCCCCCCCCCCCCCCCCCCCCCCCCCCCCCCCCCCCCCCCCCCCCCCCCCCCCCCCCCCCCCCCCCCCCCCCCCCCCCCCCCCCCCCCCCCCCCCCCCCCCCCCCCCCCCCCCCCCCCCCCCCCCCCCCCCCCCCCCCCCCCCCCCCCCCCCCCCCCCCCCCCCCCCCCCCCCCCCCCCCCCCCCCCCCCCCCCCCCCCCCCCCCCCCCCCCCCCCCCCCCCCCCCCCCCCCCCCCCCCCCCCCCCCCCCCCCCCCCCCCCCCCCCCCCCCCCCCCCCCCCCCCCCCCCCCCCCCCCCCCCCCCCCCCCCCCCCCCCCCCCCCCCCCCCCCCCCCCCCCCCCCCCCCCCCCCCCCCCCCCCCCCCCCCCCCCCCCCCCCCCCCCCCCCCCCCCCCCCCCCCCCCCCCCCCCCCCCCCCCCCCCCCCCCCCCCCCCCCCCCCCCCCCCCCCCCCCCCCCCCCCCCCCCCCCCCCCCCCCCCCCCCCCCCCCCCCCCCCCCCCCCCCCCCCCCCCCCCCCCCCCCCCCCCCCCCCCCCCCCCCAATAGGTATGTGGTACGGTAAGTAAACTGACTCCAAAACAGTTCTAATGGCAATTTTTCTCTGTTTTGGAATATTTAAGAAAATAGGAAAATAAGAAGTAGTCCGGGAAGGACACGAGGTGTCCATGAGGGTGGAGGGCGCGCCCTACCCCCCTGGGCACGCCCCCTGCCTCGTGGGCACCTCGTGTGCCCTCCGGACTCCGTTTTCTTGCACGATACTTCTTTTGGTCGGTAAAAATTCGTTATATAATCTCCCAAAGGTTTTGACCACCGTAGCACACAATTATCCTCTGTTCTTGTTTCGAGCTGTTTTTCTGACAGATCTAGATCACCATGACGTCTCCAAGTGCCCCCAAGGATCACGGAGTTCACCAACAACCACAAGCTGGACGCCAAGGACATTGGGGAGGCCATCTTCAAGCTTCACGAGAAAATCGAGCACCTCCAAGCCCAGATCTATGACCTGCAAAACCAAAACTATGAGTATGAATATAGATTCAAGAGGATGAGTTTGGCTGCAGATTTAAGGATCCCGGAGACTCGGTCATCCTTCTATGATGGTGAGCCTATGCCTTGGAAGATGGACGACAAGCCTACTTCATCAACAACCCCATCACCACCACTTCCGAGGAAGGAGACATAATCACATGGGTATGGGCACCCCCCTTGGCAACTGCCAAGCTTGGGGGAGGTGCCCCGTTATCGTATCACCATCACACTCCTATCTTTACCGTATTTCTTAGTTCGATCCTTTTGGTAATATCTTGATCTAGTAGAGTAAAGTTTTAGTATGATCTAGTTTTGAGTTTTGCTTTATGATCCTTCTATGTAATCGAGTCCGTGAGCTATATATGATAAATATTAGTGTTGAGTCAAGGGCTTGATTATCTTGCTATGATCGTGAGGGAATAAAAAGAAAGAGAAAGAATAAAAAGAAATAAAGAGATCATATGGATCTTATGGAGAGTAATGACTTCACATATAAGGAGTATGATGAATAAAAGTTGTTGAGAGTTGACAAACATAGTTTTGGTCATCGTTGCAATTAATAAGAAGTAATAAAGAAAGAGAGGTTTTCACATATAAATATACTATCTTGGACATCGGGGGGGGGGGGGGGGGGGGGGGGTTTGTCTCATGTCTTATACAAGAGTCATGGTGATCTTCACCTTTCCTTTTTACACTTTATCCTTTGGCAAGCACATTGTGTAGGAAAGATCCTGATATATATATCCAATTGGATGTAAGTTATGTTTTCTTATATCTGAAATAAAGTATATTTTCATGGATCATCCAACATGTTGAGCTTGCCTTTCTCCCTCATGCTAGCCAAATTCCTTGCACCAAGTAGAGATACTACTTGTGCTTCCGAATATCCTTAAACCCAGTTTTGCCATGAACGTCCACCATACCTACCTATGGATTGAGTAAGATCCTTCAAGTAAGTTGTCATTGTTGCATGCAATAAAAATTGCTTTCTAAATATGTATGATCTATTAGTGTGGAGAAAATAAGGTTTGTACCATCTTGTGATATGGAAGAAATAAAAGCGATGGACTGCATAATAAAGGTCCCTATCACAAGTGGCAATATAAAGTGACGTTCTTTGGGGGGGGGGGGGGGGGAAGTGACGTTCTTTTGAATTAAGATTTCGTGCATCCAACCATAAAAGCACATGACAACCTCTGCTTCCCTCTGCGAAGGGCCTATCTTTTATTTTTGCTTTATGTCTTATGCAAGAGTCACGGTGATCTTCACCTTTCCTTTTTACACTTTATCCTTTGGCAAGCACATTGTGTTGGAAAGATCCTGATATATATATCCAATCGGATGTAAGTTATCATGAACTATTATTGTTGACATTACCCTTGAGGTAAAAGGTTGGGAGGCAACACTATAAGCCCTTATCTTTCTCTGTGTCTAATTAAGACTTCATACCCATAAGTATTACATGAGTGTTAGCAATTGTGAAAGACTAAATGATAGTTGAGTATGTGACTTGCTGAAAAGCTCTTATATTGACTCTTTCCGATGTTATGATAAATTGCAATTGCTTCAATGACCGAGATCATAGTTTGTTAGTTCTGATTCATACTTTACATTGTGGATATATTGTTACTTTAACATAAGAAATCATATGACAATATATATATATATGTTGTTGTTACAAGAATGATCATGATGCCCTCATGTCCGTATTTTATTTTATCGACACCTCTATCTCTAAACATGTCCCCCCCCCCCCCCCCCCCCCCCCCCCCCCCCCCCCCCCCCCCCCCCCCCCCCCCCCCCCCCCCCCCCCCCCCCCCCCCCCCCCCCCCCCCCCCCCCCCCCCCCCCCCCCCCCCCCCCCCCCCCCCCCCCCCCCCCCCCCCCCCCCCCCCCCCCCCCCCCCCCCCCCCCCCCCCCCCCCCCCCCCCCCCCCCCCCCCCCCCCCCCCCCCCCCCCCCCCCCCCCCCCCCCCCCCCCCCCCCCCCCCCCCCCCCCCCCCCCCCCCCCCCCCCCCCCCCCCCCCCCCCCCCCCCCCCCCCCCCCCCCCCCCCCCCCCCCCCCCCCCCCCCCCCCCCCCCCCCCCCCCCCCCCCCCCCCCCCCCCCCCCCCCCCCCCCCCCCCCCCCCCCCCCCCCCCCCCCCCCCCCCCCCCCCCCCCCCCCCCCCCCCCCCCCCCCCCCCCCCCCCCCCCCCCCCCCCCCCCCCCCCCCCCCCCCCCCCCCCCCCCCCCCCCCCCCCCCCCCCCCCCCCCCCCCCCCCCCCCCCCCCCCCCCCCCCCCCCCCCCCCCCCCCCCCCCCCCCCCCCCCCCCCCCCCCCCCCCCCCCCCCCCCCCCCCCCCCCCCCCCCCCCCCCCCCCCCCCCCCCCCCCCCCCCCCCCCCCCCCCCCCCCCCCCCCCCCCCCCCCCCCCCCCCCCCCCCCCCCCCCCCCCCCCCCCCCCCCCCCCCCCCCCCCCCCCCCCCCCCCCCCCCCCCCCCCCCCCCCCCCCCCCCCCCCCCCCCCCCCCCCCCCCCCCCCCCCCCCCCCCCCCCCCCCCCCCCCCCCCCCCCCCCCCCCCCCCCCCCCCCCCCCCCCCCCCCCCCCCCCCCCCCCCCCCCCCCCCCCCCCCCCCCCCCCCCCCCCCCCCCCCCCCCCCCCCCCCCCCCCCCCCCCCCCCCCCCCCCCCCCCCCCCCCCCCCCCCCCCCCCCCCCCCCCCCCCCCCCCCCCCCCCCCCCCCCCCCCCCCCCCCCCCCCCCCCCCCCCCCCCCCCCCCCCCCCCCCCCCCCCCCCCCCCCCCCCCCCCCCCCCCCCCCCCCCCCCCCCCCCCCCCCCCCCCCCCCCCCCCCCCCCCCCCCCCCCCCCCCCCCCCCCCCCCCCCCCCCCCCCCCCCCCCCCCCCCCCCCCCCCCCCCCCCCCCCCCCCCCCCCCCCCCCCCCCCCCCCCCCCCCCCCCCCCCCCCCCCCCCCCCCCCCCCCCCCCCCCCCCCCCCCCCCCCCCCCCCCCCCCCCCCCCCCCCCCCCCCCCCCCCCCCCCCCCCCCCCCCCCCCCCCCCCCCCCCCCCCCCCCCCCCCCCCCCCCCCCCCCCCCCCCCCCCCCCCCCCCCCCCCCCCCCCCCCCCCCCCCCCCCCCCCCCCCCCCCCCCCCCCCCCCCCCCCCCCCCCCCCCCCCCCCCCCCCCCCCCCCCCCCCCCCCCCCCCCCCCCCCCCCCCCCCCCCCCCCCCCCCCCCCCCCCCCCCCCCCCCCCCCCCCCCCCCCCCCCCCCCCCCCCCCCCCCCCCCCCCCCCCCCCCCCCCCCCCCCCCCCCCCCCCCCCCCCCCCCCCCCCCCCCCCCCCCCCCCCCCCCCCCCCCCCCCCCCCCCCCCCCCCCCCCCCCCCCCCCCCCCCCCCCCCCCCCCCCCCCCCCCCCCCCCCCCCCCCCCCCCCCCCCCCCCCCCCCCCCCCCCCCCCCCCCCCCCCCCCCCCCCCCCCCCCCCCCCCCCCCCCCCCCCCCCCCCCCCCCCCCCCCCCCCCCCCCCCCCCCCCCCCCCCCCCCCCCCCCCCCCCCCCCCCCCCCCCCCCCCCCCCCCCCCCCCCCCCCCCCCCCCCCCCCCCCCCCCCCCCCCCCCCCCCCCCCCCCCCCCCCCCCCCCCCCCCCCCCCCCCCCCCCCCCCCCCCCCCCCCCCCCCCCCCCCCCCCCCCCCCCCCCCCCCCCCCCCCCCCCCCCCCCCCCCCCCCCCCCCCCCCCCCCCCCCCCCCCCCCCCCCCCCCCCCCCCCCCCCCCCCCCCCCCCCCCCCCCCCCCCCCCCCCCCCCCCCCCCCCCCCCCCCCCCCCCCCCCCCCCCCCCCCCCCCCCCCCCCCCCCCCCCCCCCCCCCCCCCCCCCCACTCTTACTTATCGAAAGGACTATGATAGATCCCCTATACTTGTGGGTCATCAGCAAGCATCAAGTGATTCATAATCAAGTGATTCCAAAAGTCCATCAGCATGGAGTTTCTTCATGCGCTTTACACCAATATGACCTAAACGGCAGTGCCACAAATAAGTTGCACTATCATTATTAACTTTGCATCTTTTGGCTTCAATATTACGAATATGTGTATCACTACAATCAAGATTCAACAAAAATAGACCACTCATCAAGGGTGCATGACCATAAAAGATATTACTCATATAAATAGAACAACTATTACTCTCTGATTTAAATGAATAACCGTCTCGCATTAAACAAGATCCAGATATAATGTTCATGCTCAACGCTAGCACCAAATAACAATTATTCAGGTCTAAAACTAATCCCGATGGTAGATGTAGAGGTAGCGTGCCGACGGCGATCACATCAACTTTGGAACTATTTCCCACGCGCATCGTCACCTCGTCCTTAGCCAATCTTCGTTTAATCCGTAGCCCCTGTTTCAAGTTGCAAATATGAGCAACAAAACCAGTATCAAATACCCATGCGCAACTACGAGCATTAGTAAGATACATATCAATAACATGTATATCAAATATACCTTTCACTTTGCCATCCTTCTTATTCGCCAAATACTTGGGGCAGTTCCGCTTCCAGTGACCAGTCCCTTTGCAGTAGAAGCACTCAGTTTTAGGCTTAGGTCCAGACTTGGGCTTCTTCACTTGAACAGCAACTTGCTTGCCATTCTTCTTGAAGTTCCCCTTCTTCCCTTTGCCCTTTTTCTTGAAACTAGTGGTCTTGTTAACCATCAACACTTGATGCTCCTTCTTGATTTCTACCTCCGCAGCCTTTACCATTGCGAAGAGCTCGGGAATTGTCTTATCCATCCCTTGCATATTATAGTTCATCACGAAGCTTTTATAGCTTGGTGGCAGTGATTGAAGAACTCTGTCAATGGCACTATCATGACGAAGATTAACTCCCAGTTGAGTCAAGTGGTTGTGGTACCCAGACATTCTGAAAATGTGTTCACTGACAGAACTATTCTCCTCCATCTTGTAGCTATAGAACTTATTGGAGACTTCATATCTGGTTGAAATATTAACTTTAACTCCTGGAACATCTCATATGCTCCATGATGTTCCAAACGTCTTTGAAGTCCCGATTCTAAGCCGTAAAGCATGGCACACTGAACTATCGAGTAGTCATCAGCTTTGCTCTGCCAGACGTTCATAACGTCCGGAGTTGCTCCTGCAGCGGGTCTTGCACCTAGCGGTGCTTCCAGGACGTAATTCTTCTGTGCAGCAATGAGGATAATCCTCAAGTTACGGACCCAGTCCATGTAGTTGCTACCATCATCTTTCAACTTAGCTTTCTCTAGGAACACATTAAAATTCAAGGGAATGGTAGCACGGGCCGTTGATCTACAACAACATAGACATGCAAAAACTATCAGGTACTAAGTTCATGATAAATTAAAGTTCAATTAATCATATTACTTAAGAACTCCCACTTAGATAGACATCCCTCTAGTCATCTAAATGATCACGTGATCCATATCAACTAAACCATGTCCGATCATCACGTGAGATGGAGTAGTTTTCAGTGGTAAACATCTCTATGTTGATCATATCTACTATATGATTCATGTTCGACCTTTCGGTCTCTGTGTTCCGAGGCCATATCTGCATATGCTAGGCTCATCAAGTTTAACCCGAGTATTCTGCATGTGCAAAACTGGCTTGCACCCATTGTATGTCAACATAGAGCTTATCACACCTGATCATCACGTGGTGTCTCGGCACGACGAACTGTAGCAACGGTGCATACTCAGGGAGAACACTTATACCTTGAAATTTAGTGAGGGGTCATCTTATGATGCTACCGCCGTACTAAGCAAAATAAGATGCATAAAGGATAAACATCACATGCAATCAAAATATGTGACATGATATGGCCATTATCATCTTGTGCCTTTGATCTCCATCTCCAAAGCACCGTCATGATCTTCATCGTCACCGGCTTGACACCTTGATCTCCATCGTAGCGTCGTTGTCATCTCGCCAACTATTGCTTCCACGACTATCGCTACCGCTTAGTGATAAAGTAAAGCAATTACATGGCGATTGCATTTCATACAATAAAGCGACAACCATGAGGCTCTTGCCAGTTGCCGATAACTTATACAAAACATAATCATCTCAGACAACAATTTGTATCTCATCATGTCTTGACCATATCACATCACAACATGCCCCGCAAAAACAAGTTAGACGTCCTCTACTTTGTTGTTGCAAGTTTTACGTGGCTGCTACGGGCTTCTAGCAAGAACCGTTCTTACCTACGCATCAAAACCACAATGATTTTTCGTCAAGTGCGTAAGTTTTAACCTTCAACAAGGACCGGCCGTAGTCAAACTCGATTCAACTAAAGTTGGAGAAACAGACACCCGCTAGCCACCTGTGTGCGAAGCACATCGGCAGAACCAGTCTCATGAACGCGGTCATGTAATGTCGGTCGGGGCCGCTTCATCCAACAATACCGCCAAATCAAAGTAAGACGTTGGTGGTAAGCAATATGACTATTATCACCCACAACTCTTTGTGTTCTACTCGTGCATATCATCTACGCATAGACCTGGCTCGGATGCCACTGTTGGGGAACATAGTAATTCAAAAAAATTCCTACGATCACACAAGATCTATCTAGGAGAAGCATAGCAACGAGAGGGGAGAGTGCGTCCACGTACCCTCATAGACCGAAAGCGGAAGCGTTAGTTAACGCGGTTGATGTAGTCGAACGTCTTCACGATCCAACCGATCCAAGTACCGAATGTACGGCACCTCTGTGTTCAGCTCACGTTCAGCTCGATGACGTCCCTCGAGCTCTTGATCCAGTAGAGGAACGAGGGAGAGTTCCGTCAGCACGACGGTGTGGCAACGGTGTTGGTGATGTGATCCGCGCAGGGCTTCGCCTAAGCATTACGACGCTATGATTGGAGGAGTAAACTATGGAGGGGGGGCACCGCACACGGCTAAGAAACAATTGTTGTTTCTTTGGGATGCCCCCCGCCCCCGTATATAAAGGGGGGGAGGAGGAGGCCGGCGGCCTAGGAGGGGCGCGCCAAGGGGGGAGTCCTACTTGGACTCCCAGTCCAAGTAGGATTCGGCCCCCCTCCTTCCTTCCAACGGAGGGGGAAAGGGGAAAGAGGTGGAGAGGGAGAAGGAAAGGGGGGCCGCGCCCCCACCCCTTGTCCAATTCGGATTGGGCTTGGGGGGCGCGTGCCACCTCCTGTGGCTGCCTCCTCCTCTCCACTATGGCCCATGAGGCCCATTAACTTTCCCGGGGGGTTCCGGTAACCTCCCGGTACTCCGAAAAATCCCCGATCTTCTTCGGAACCATTCCGGTGTCCGTATATAACCTTCCAATATATGAATCTTTACCTCTCGACCATTTCGAGACTCCTCGTCATGTCCGTGATCTCATCCGGGACTCCGAACAAACTTCGGTCACCAAAACACATAACTCATAATACAAATCGTCATCGAACGTTAAGCGTGCGAACTCTACGGGTTCAAGAACTATGTAGACACACATCTTCGGTCAATAACCAATAGCGGAACCTGGATGCTCATATTGGCTCCTACATATTCTACAAATATCTTTATCGGTCAAACCGCATAACAACATACGTCATTCCCTTTGTCATCGGTATGTTACTTGCCCGAGATTCGATCGTCGATATCAACATACCTAGTTCAATCTCGTTACCGGCAAGTCTCTTTACTCGTTCCGTAATACATCATCTGGTAACTAACTAATTAGTCGCATTGCTTGCAAGGCTTATAGTGATGTGCATTACCGAGAGGGCCCAGAGATACCTCTCCGATACACGGAGTGAAAAATCCTAATCTCGATCTATGCCAACTCAATAAACACCTTCGGAGACACGTTGTGATGTTTGATAGCACACAAAGTGTTCCTCCGGTATTCGGGAGTTGCATAATCTCATAGTCAGAGGAATATGTATAAGTCAAGAAGAAAGCAATAGCAATAAAACTAAACGATCATTATGCTAAGCTAACGGATGGGTCTTGTCCATCACATCATTCTCTAATGATGTGATCCCGTTGATCAAATGACAACACATGTCTATGGTCAGGAAACTTAACCATCTTTGGTCAATGAGCTAGTCAAGTAGAGGCATACTAGGGACACTCAGTTTTGTCTATGTATTCCCACATGTACTAAGTTTCCGGTTTATACAATTCTAGCATGAATAATAAACATTTATCATGATATAAGGAAATATAAATAACAACTTTATTATTGCCTCTAGGGCATATTTCCTTCAAACCGCTTCACACAAACTTGGCGAAGATCCACTGGATGACATTGGTCACCGTGATGGGCTTAAAGTGTCGGTCATCTCGCCCCAACTAGTTTGGGGATCAAGGTAACCACACGAAGTTAAGGCGAGCATGTCTAATTTCCCAATTTAGAATTCCTGAAACATTGGCGTAATCACCACCTGCATGTGGTCCTAAAACTTTTGGAAGAAGGTGAACGAAAGACCATCTGGCCTTGGTGCCAAATAAGCGTCCATCTCCATAATTGCCCTGTCAACCTCCTGAGGGAAGAATGGGTGGGTGAACTTCACATTCTCATCAGGCGACATCCTGACCACCTTTGGTCAATAGTCCACCGCTAATGCAACCACTGACCGGGGTCCCACCGTGGAGATCTCTGCTACTTCTTGAGCTTGCGTTGGTTTTTTCCTTGAAGAGGAAAGGGTGATGTAGCAAAGTAGAGATAAGTATTTCCCTCAGTTAAGAACCAAGGTATCAATCCAGTAGGAGAAGAACGCGCAAATCACCAATACCTGCACAAGCAATCAAACACTTGCACCCAATGCAATAAAGGGGTTGTCAATCCCTTCACGGTCACTTGCAAAAGTGAGATCTAATAGAGATAGATAAACAAAAGATAAAATATTTTTGGGTTTTTTGGTTTATAGATCTGAAAGTAAAAGATTGCAAAATAGTAGATCGGAAACTAATATGATGGAAAATAGACCCCGGGGCCATAGGTTTCACTAGAGGCTTCTCACTTGAAGGCAAATAATACGGTGGGAACAAATTACTATCGAGCAATTGATAGAAAAGCACAAAGTTATGATGATATCCAAGGCAATGATTATGAAATATAGGCATCACGTCCGTGTCAAGTAGACCGACTCCTGCCTGCATCTACTACTATTACTCCACACATCGACCGCTATCCAGCGTGCATCTAGAGTATTGAGTTCATAAAGAACGGAGTAACGCCTTAAGTAAGATGACAGGATGTAGAGGAATAAACTCATGCAATATGATGTAAAACCCATCTTTTTATCCTCGATGGCAACAATACAATGCGTGCCTTGCTACCCCTACTATGTCATTGGGGGAGGACACCACAAGATTGAACCCAAAGCTAAGCACCTCACCCATTGCAAGAAGAACCAATCTAGTTGGCCAAACCAAACCGATAATTCGAAGGGAGTTACAAAGATACCAAATCATGCATATAAGAATTCAGAGAAGATTCAAATAATATTCATAGATAAGATGACATATATCCACAATTCATCGGATCTCGACAAACACACCGCAAAAGAAGATTACTGATGCGGCTCGAAGCTACGTCGGTATTTCCCCAAAGAGGAAGGGATGATGCAGCACAGCAGCGGTAGGTATTTCCCTCAGATATGAAACCAAGGTTATCACCAGTAGGGGAACCAAGCAACACAACGTAAACATCCCCTGCACACAGATAAAAAATCCTTGCAACCCGACGTGTTAAAGGGGTTGTTAATCCCTTCCGGGTAATGGCGCCTCAAGATAGGCAAACGGACGTGAGATAAATTGTAGTAGATTGATAGATAGAATGCCAAATAAAATAAATAAGAATAAAATGCAGCAAGGTATTTTTGTATTTTTAGTTTAATAGATCTGAAAATAAAAGGAAAGGAAAAGTAGACCGCAAAGGCAAATATATGAGAAAGAGACCCGGGGGCCGTAGGTTTCACTAGTGGCTTCTCTCGACAAAAAATGCAAACGGTGGGTGAACAAATTACTGTTGGGCAATTGATAGAACTTCAAATAATCATGACGATATCCAGGCAATGATCATTACATAGGCATCACGTCCAAGATTAGTAGACCGACTCCTGCGTGCATCTACTACTATTACTCCACACATCGACCGCTATCCAGCATGCATCTAGTGTATTAAGTTCATGGAGAAACGGAGTAATGCAATAAGAATGATGACATGATGTAGACAAGATCTATCTATGTAGAGATAGACCCCATCGTTTTATCCTTAGTAGCAACGATACATCGTGTCGGTTCCCTTTCTGTCACTGGGATCAAGCACCGTAAGATCGAACCCACTACAAAGCACCTCTTCCCACTGCAAGATAAATAGATCAAGTTGGCCAAACAAAACCCAAATATCGGAGAAGAAATACGAGGCTATAAGCAATCATGCATAAAAGAGATCAAAGAGACTCAAATACTTTCATGGATATAAAAAGATATAACTGATCATAAACTCAAAGTTCATCAGATCCCAACAAACACACCGCAAAAAGAGTTACATCATATGGATCTCCAAGAGACCATTGTATTGAGAATTCAGCGAGAGAGAGGAAGCCATCTAGCTACTACCTGCGGACCCGAAGGTCTACAAAGAACTACTCACGCATCATCGAAGAGGCACCAATGGAGGTGGTGAACCCCATCCGTGATGGTGTCTAGATTGGATCTGGTGGTTCTGGACTTTGCGGCGACTGGAATTGATTTTCGTCAACTCCCCTAGGGTTTTTGGAATATTGCGGTATTTATAGAGCAAAGAGGCGGTCCGGGGGGCACCCGAGGTGGGCACAACCCACCAGGGCACGCCTGGGCCTCTTGGAGCGCCCTGGTGGGTTGTGCTCTCCTCGGAGCTTCCCCCAAACGCAGCCTTGGCCCATTAGGTGTCTTCTGGTCCACAAAAAATCTCCATGAAGTTTCGTTGCATTTGGACTCCGTCTGATATTGATTTCCTGCGATGTAAAAAACATGCAGAAAACAGCAACTGGCACTTGGCACTATGTCAATAGGTTAGTACCAAAAATGATATAAAATGACTATAAAATGATTATAAAACATCCAAGATTGATAATATAACAGCATGAAACAATAAAAAAATTATAGATACGTTGGAGACGTATCAGCATCCCCAAGCTTAACTCCGACTCGTCCTCGAGTAGGTAAGTGATAAAAACAGAATTTTTGATGTGGAATGCTGCCTAACATGTCATATCATATTCTTTTCTTTATAGCATGGACATTTGGACTTTTATATTGTTCAAAGCAATAGTCTAGTTTTGACATGATAATTTAAATACTCAAGCATATCAACAAGCAACCATGTCTTTCAAAATATCAATGGTAAAATAAGTTATCCCTAGTCCATCATGCTCAATCATTGATCCATTCATGAAACACACTCGCATATTAGCTACACCCAATTCTCAAGTACGATCATATTGCCTCCTAGTTGGTGCTTTTATAAGAGAAGATGGAAACTCAAATTCACAATAAAAATTGCATAAAGTAAAAGAAAGGCCCTTCACAGAGGGAAGTAGGGATTTGTAGAGGTGCCAGAGCTCAAAGCGAAAAACTTAGAGATAAAAACATTTTGGGAGGTGTATCCTTCCCACCAATGAAAATGACTTAGAGTTACCAACACTTTCCATGCTAGATATATCATAGGCGGTTCCCAAACAGAAAATAAAGTTTATTCCTTTTTCAACCACACTTTCACTTCCAGTGGCTAGCCGTATCCACGGTTGCCCTCCATACCAACACTTTCCAAGGAATTTATTATTTGACAACATAAAGTAAATTCATTTTTCATTTAGGGACTAGGCATTCCTAATACCTTTGCCTTACTCCCGTGCAATGACAAGTGAATAAACACTCATCATGAGAATGACACATCTAGCATGGAAAATATTAGCCACCCCTCACCGCTCCGCGAGCAGAACGAACACACAAAAGAGAAGTTTATTTTGAAAATTAGAGATGGTACATACAAATTTGCTTAGAACGGCAAAAGAATACCGCATATAGGTAGATATAGTGGACTCATGTGGCCAAATTGGTTTAAAGGTTTTTGGATGCACAAGTAGAGATCATACTTAGTGCAAAATGAAGGCTAGCAAAAGATTGAGAAGCGACCAACCAAGAAACGAATAATCTCATAAGCAAGCATTAAGCATAATTAACACCGAATAATGCACCACAAGTAGGATATAATTTCTTTGCATGACTATTGACTTTCGTGCTTGCATAGGGAATCACAAACCTTAACACCAATATTCTTACTAAAGCATAATTACTCATGAACATAACTCACATATCACATCATCATGTCTCAAAACTATTACTAAGAATCAAGTTTATTTTGTCCAATGATCTTCATGAAAGTTTTTATTATATCCTTCTTGGATATCTATCACTTTGGAACTAATTTTCGTGTGTTGCTTTTCATAAGCTCAAACAAAAATAAGTGAATATCATGAGCATAATTCTTTTCTTTCTCTCAAAATAATTTAAGTGAAGCAAGAGAGAATTTCTTGAAAATTTCACTAACTCTCAAATAAATATAAGTGAAGCAAGAGAGCATTTCTTCAAAAATACTAAAGCACACCGTGCTCAAAAAGATATAAGTGAAGCACTAGAGCAAGTCCATAGCTCATAAAAGATTTAAGTGAAGCATAGAGAGCAATTCTAACAAGTCATGACATAATTTTGGCTCTCTCAAATAGGTGTGTCCAGCAAGAAATAAAGACTTAAAACACAAAATAAAACAAGCAAAGACTCATATCATACAAGACGCTCCAAGCAAAACTCATAGTATGTGACGAATAAAAATATAGCTTCGAGTAAAATACCAATGGTCGTTAGAAGAAACAGGGGCTGCCACTCGGGGGCATCCCCAAGCTTAGTTGCTTGCTCACTTTTGGATAATAGCTTGGGATGCTGGGGCATCCCCAAGCTTAGGCTCTTCTTACTCCTTATTCCTTCATCCATCGTAAGATAACCCAAAACTTGAAAACTTCAATCACACAAAACTCAACAAAACCTTCGTGAGGTCCGTTAGTACAAGAAAGCAAACCACTACTATAAGTACTGTGAGAAACCAATTCATATTTTATTTTGCATTATATCTACTGTATTCCTACTTTTATATGGCAAAAACTCATCAAAGAAAACCATAGAGCCATCAAAACAAGCACACAACGCAAAGAAAACAGAATCTGTCAAAACAGAACAGTCTGTAGCAATCTGACTATTTCGAATACTTCTTGAACTCCAAAAATTCTGAAAAATTAGGACGACCTGGGTAATTTGTATATTAATATTCTGCAAAATGAATTAGCATTTTATCACGCTCTAGTGATTTTTAACAATTGTTCTCGTGGGCACATAAGTTTCTGTTTTTCAGCAAGATCAAACAACTATCACCCAAGAAGATCCTAAAGGATTTACTTGGCACAAACACTAACTAAAACACAAAAAACACAATCATAACATAAGCATAATTGTGCAAACACTCAAGAACAGAAATAAAAAAGCAAAAATGAATTTTATTCATTGGGTTGCCTCCCAACAAGCGCTATAGTTTTACGCCCTTAGCTAGGCATAAAGCAAGGATTTAAGTTTTGTCATCTTTGGTTCGAGATCCATAAGATGCCCTCATGATTGATTCATATGGTGGCCTAATTCTTGTTCCAAGAAAGTGTTCCATACCCTTCCTCAAAGGAAATTGGAACTTAATATTGCCTTCTTTCTTATCAATCACGGCACCGATAGTGCGTAAAAACGGTCTACCAAGAATAATTGGACAAGACGGATTGCAATAAATATCAAGAACAATAAAATCTATGGGCACATAATTCCTATTTGCAAGAATAAGAACATCATTAATTCTTCCCATAGGCTTTTAAATAGTAGAATCAGCCAAGTGCAAATTTAAAGAGCATTCTTCAAGATCGGTAAGACCTAGCACATCACATAAAGATTTCGGAATTGTGGAAACACTAGCACCCAGGTCTCACAAAGCAAAACACTCATAATTTTTAATCTTGACTTTGATAGTAGGTTCCCATTCATCATGCAATTTCCTAGGAATTGATACTTCTAATTCCATTTTGTCTTCAAAAGCCTTCATCATAGAATCAACAATATGTTTAGTAAAAGCTTTATTTTGTTCATAGGCATGGGGTGAATTTATCATGGATTGCAACAAAGAAATACAATCAATAAAAAAACAACTATCATAATTAAAGTCTTTGTAATCCAAAAGAGTGGGCACATCACTAGTTAAAGTTTTGACCTCTCCAAACCCACTTTTATCAATTTTCTCAACAAGATTTTCACCCTCCGAAATATCGGGACGCCTTCTAGCTAAAGTTGACTCTTCTCCAGTCCCTTTTTCATCAATCTTAATTTTACTAAACAAGGAATCAATAATAGAAACACCAATCATTTTAAGATCTTCACCACTTTTATCTTCTAACGAGATTGGTTTAGCGGCCATTTGATTTACTAAGGTAACTTGTGCATCGGATATTTTTCCTAGCAAACTTTCAGCAAAAGCATACTTAGATTGGAGATTGCAAACTTCTCTACTAATATCATCAAGTTGTTTTGTGATAGCATCCAACACAATGGAGTGCTCCTTAAGTTCTTCAGTAAAATACTTATTGTGCTCAAATTGTGTAGTCATATATTCCTTAGTACTTTTCTCAATTTCAAGCAAAATATTTGTGTAAGGAACATCATACACTAGTGCGCGTCGGTCCTAAACAAACGGTTTTTAACCCCTTCCCGCGAGCATTTGGAACCGTCGCCAAGTGAGTGTGGGCGATAGGGGGGTCCTTCCCACACGACCCAGAAACCGTCGGGGATAGGGAGCCTTGATGCATACAGTTGTCCCTATATAACCATTTCCGATATCTCGAATATCCCAAATGCTTCATCCTTGCTACTCGTTTGTGCTCGCATTGCCATCGCAGTCGGAGTTTTGTGGTTCTGCCTAAAACCAGGCAGATTCTAGGCACTGGAGATTTCCAGGCAGATTCTAGGCAGATTCCGGGCACGGGAGATACGATGCCTGGCACATCACAAACATTTCATGATTATAAACCGTGTACGATAGGTAGACAATCACACACATTTAGTTTTCCCGCACCGTATGTGATAGTGTCTGACATCACACACGCTTTGCGAACGGCAACTGTGTGCATGCTCGCACACGTTTCCTCTCTGTGAACCGTCTCGGATTATGGTGTATATCGCAAACATTTGTGTTTTACCAACCGTGTGTGCCGTAATGACTTGCACAACGTAATTTCGCCCTAATTTAATTGCTGCTATTTAAAATTGTACCTAATTTAAACTTGAAAGTAGGCTATAGCTTTATTCATATCCATCAGGTTCAAACAACCAATGCATTATTCGATTCACAGGTACATATGTTTAAGAATTACATAAGCACCAAATAAAGAATGATGTACCAGGGTTCTATACTTGTACTATTACAGATGGTAAAGAAAGAGGCGACAGACATTCCAATTGTTGAACAAGGTGAAGCGGAATGGCCCTATTGTGCTCTCCTGGATGCAGAAGGCATGCAGGACTCTAGTCCAACCCCTTGTGCTGGCCGGCCGCCAATCATGTAGTTTGAGAGGTAATCTTGAGTAAAATGCTTCAGGATCCACTGCAAAAGAAAAAAGATTCAGATATTGTCATCTAACACAACTCATTACGGGCAGTAAAAAGAAGGCTACAGGGTTCTTACTTACCATCCTGCAGTTGACTGTTGTCTTGCATAAAGTGTAAACAAATAGTTTGATTGACATCTTTTGACCCATTTTAATAACAATCTTTATCAGTTTCCTCACTTGATGCTGGTTCATGAATATCTCATTGCCCCATGCGCAGAAAGGGTCGAAGTGTGGATCTTTGGCAATGATATATGTACCTAAAAGCACCAAGTTAATATTAGAAGCTAAACAACAATTGAAAAATGATGTAGTACAACACTCCATCCATCCCATTATATAAGATTTTATTACATGTATATCTAGACATCATCAGAACATTAAGGTAACACTCATCCTTATTGCTATGTAGCCTGGGATTGCATATTTAGTCATTCAGTACTATGCATGTTGCTAAACAACAATTGGGGGGGGGGGGGGGGGGGGGGGGGGGGGGGGGGGGGGGGGGGGGGGGGGGGGGGGGGGGGGGGGGGGGGGGGGGGGGGGGGGGGGGGGGGGGGGGGGGGGGGGGGGGGGGGGGGGGGAAAATGCCGGGGCTACTAAAAATTTGAATCAAGGGACTGAAGCAAAGCGGGAGTAACAGACATCGCACACGGTCCGCACATACTAATCATGTGCTATCAAACATTAAAACCTTCCAGGCGGTAGATATTTTTGAGATTGCGAGGGATGCAGAGGCGGGAGTTTTTGGGGAGTGAGCTAGTGTGCTTGACACGCCGGCTGTGGACTGTAGCCGACGCACCTTCTCGCGTAAGCCATAGGCGTACTATACACTGACGGTGCTCCAAGATATTTTGTGCTGCATCTCGCACGGTTGGTGATAATAAACTGTGTGGGATCTACTTGATTTGAATTACAAAATGGGGTCACAGCGGCAATGGACGCTGTTTGAATTGCTAGACCTTTTATCTGCAGTGAACATGCAACTATATGTGTGTCGTAAAAGAATTGGAATTATTCAGGGTTCGTTTGGACATTTTATACATTAAACTGGTTTTCTAGCCATTTCACGTGCACAATTCAAAATTAAACTACATGCACATGCTCCAATGCACCAAAGTTGGTTGAAAAATCACATGTGTGTCCTTGGGTGAATTTCTAGGTCCCATGCAAGAGATGGGAATGAATTTCAAACACCAGGGCACTGTGGATTGCCGACAAAACGCTGAGATACCTGGTTTTTAAATTCTAGTAAATCCAAAACTCGTCTGAAATTCATGAAACTTGGCATGCTATCATGGAGCGGCATAAACATGCCGTGGTGAAAATTTTGTCCCATTTGTGGCAGGTTCGGGTATAAGCTTCTCACAAACCAGAGCTTCTCACAACAAGAATGATGGTTTCGATAGGGAACGTACCACCTTTGGGGACGGGACGATATCCGTTGCCTCTTATTGCTTTCAAAAAAATTCTAGTGTCAACATAGAACAACAGGAGTGTTGTGTCAATTTTTGGGATTTTTCGGGGTTCGTTTGGACATTTTTATGCATTAACTGAGTTTTCAATGCATTTATGTGCATAATTCAAATTTGAACTACATGCACATGCTCTAGTGCATATAAATTGGTTGAAAAATCAAATCTATGTCCTTGGGTGCATGCTTAGGTCCCATGCAAGAAATGGGAATGAATTTCAAACACCATGTCACCGTTGATTGCCGGCAAAACATTGAGATGCCTGGTTTTTAAATTCTAGTAAATCCAAAACTTGTCTGAAATTCATGAAACTAGGCATGCTATCATGGAGCGGCATAAACATGTCGTGGTAAAAAAATTGTCCCATTTGTGGCAGGTTTGGGTATATGCTTCTCACAAACCAGAGCTTCTCACAACAAGCCTGATGGTTTCGGTAGGGAGCGTACGTCCCACCTTTGGGGACGAAACGATATCCATTGCCTCTTATTGCTTTCAAAAAATTTCTCGTGTCAACATAGAACAACGGGAGTGTTGTGTCAATTTTTGGGATTTTTCAGGGTTTGTTTGGACATTTTTATGCATTAACTGAGTTTTCTAGGCATTTTATGTGCATAATTCATATTTGAACTACATGCACATGCTCCAGTGCATATAAATTGGTTGAAAATCACATGTGTGTCCTTGGGTGCATGCTTAGGTCCCATTCAAGAGACGGGAATGAATTTTAAACACCAGGGCACTGTTGATTGCCGGCAAAACGTTGAGATTACCCGGTTTTTAAATTCTGGTAAATCCAAAACTCATCTGAAATTCATGAAACTTAGCATGCTATCATGGAGCGGCATCAACATGCCGTGTTGAAAATTTTGTCCCATTTGGGACAGGTTTGGGTATAAGCTTCTCACAAACCAGAGCTTCTCACAACAAACATGATGGTTTCGATAGGGAACGTACCACCTTTGGGGACGGGACGATATCCATTGCCTCTTATTGCTTTCAAAAAAATTCTAGTCTCAACATAGAACAACAGGAGTGTTGTGTTTTATCTTCGAATTTTTCGGGGTTCGTTTGGCCTTTTTTATACATTAACTGGGTTTTCTAGGCATTTTATGTGCATAATTCAAATTTGAACTACAAGCACATGTTCCAATGCACCAAAGTTGGTTGAGAAATCACATGTGTCCTTGGGTGAATTTCTAGGTCCCATGCAAGAGATGGGAATGATATTCAAACACCAGGGCACTATTGATTGGCGGCAAAACGTTGAGATGCCTGGTTTTTAAATTCTAGTAAATCCAAAACTCATCTGAAATTCATGAAACTTGGCATGCTATCATGGAGCGGCATCAACATGCCGTGGTAAAAAAATTGTCCCATTTGGGGTAGGTTCGGGTATAAGCTTCTCACAAACCAGAGCTTCTCACAACAAGCATGATGGTTTCGATAGGGAACGTCCCACCTTTGGGGACGAAACAATATCCATTGCCTCTTATTGCTTTCAAAAAATTTCTCGTGTCAACATAGAACAACAGGAGTGTTGTGTCAATTTTTGTGATTTTTCGGGGTTCGTTTGGATATTTTTATGCATTAACTGGGTTTTCTAGGCATTTTATGTGCATAATTCAAATTTGAACTACATGCACATGCTCCAATGCACTAAAGTTGGTTGAAAAATCTAATCTGTGTCCATGGGTTAATTTCTAGGTCCCATACAAGAGATGAGAATGAAATTCAAACACCAGGGCGCTGTTGATTGCCGGCAAAACATTGAGATGCCTGGTTTTTAAATTCTAGTAAATCCAAAACTCGTATGAAATTCATGAAACTTGGCATGCTATCATGGAGCGGCATCAACATGCCGTGGTAAAAAAATTGTCCCATTTGGGGCAAGTTCGGGTATATGCTTCTCACAAACCAGAGCTTCTCACAACAAGCATGATGGTTTCGGTAGGGAACGTCCCACCTTTGGAGATGAAACGATATCCATTGCCTCTTATTGCTTTCAAAAAAATTCTCGTGTCAAGATAGAACAACAGGAGTGTTGTGTCAATTTTTGGGATTTCTCGGGGTTCGTTTGGACATTTTTATGCATTAAGTGAGTTTTCAATGTATTTATGTGCATAATTCAAATTTGAACTACATGCACATGCTCCAGTGCATAGAAATTGGTTGAAAAAACAAATTTGTGTCCTTGGGTGCATGCTTAGGTCTCATGCAAGAAATGGGAATGAATTTCAAACACCAGGGCACCGTTGATTGCCGGCAAAACATTGAGATGCCTGGTTTTTAAATTCTAGTAAATCCAAAACTCGTCTGGGGGGGGGGGGGGGGGGGGGGGGGGGGGGGGGGGGGGGGGGGGGGGGGGGGGGGGGGGGGGGGGGGGGGGGGGGGGGGGGGGGGGGGGGGGGGGGGGGGGGGGGGGGGGGGGGGGGGGGGGGGGGGGGGGGGGGGGGGGGGGGGGGGGGGGGGGGGGGGGGGGGGGGGGGGGCCGCGGCGGTTGCTGCCCCCGCTCCCGTTCCAGCTCCCATCCCCACGCCCGCGCCAGCGACCATCCCCGTTGAAAGATCGAGGATGTCGCCTAGAGGGGGGGTGAATAGGCGCTTTAAAATAATTACGGTTTAGGCTTGAACAAATGCGGAATAAACCTATCGGTTAATTTGACAAGCACAAAACCTAAAACAACTAGGCTCATCTATGTGCACCAACAACTTATGCTAAGCAAGATAAACAACTAAGTGATAGCAAGATATATAACATGAAACACAATGGCTATCACAAAGTAAAGTGCATAAGTAAAGGGCTCGGGAAAGAGATAACCGAGGCACGCGGAGACGACGATGTATCCCGAAGTTCACACCCTTGCGGATGCTAATCTCCGTTTGGAGCGGTGTGGAGGCACAATGCTCCCCAAGATGCCACTAAGGCCACCGTAATCTCCTCACGCCCTCACACAATGCAAGATGCCGTGATTCCACTAAGGGACCCTTGAGGGCGGTCACCGAACCCGTACAAATTGCTCGGGGCAATCTCCACAACCTAATTGGAGACCCCGACGCTTGCCCGGAGCTTTACACCACAATGATTGAGCTCCGAAGCACCACCAAGGTTGGGGCTCTCTCCACAACCGAATTGGAGGCTCCCAACACCACCACGAAACTTCACCACAATGGAATGTGGCTCCGAGGTGACCTCAACCGTCTAGGGTGCTCAAACACCCAAGAGGAACAAGCTCAAGGGTACCAAGCACCCAAGAGTAATAAGCTACTCAACTTCACTTCCACGTATCACCGTGGAGAACTCAAACCGATGCACCAAATGCAATGGCAAGGGCACACGGAGTGCCCAAGTCCTTCTCTCCCAAATCCCACCAAAGCAACTAATGCTAGGGAGGAAAATGAGAGGAAGAACGAAGAAGAGAACACGAAGAACTCCAAGATCTAGATCCAAGGGGTTCCCCTCACGTAGAGGAGAAAGTGATTGGTGGAAATGTGGATCTAGATCTCCTCTCCCTTTTCCCTCGAGAATTAGCAAGAATCATTGGAGGGATTGAGAGTTAGCAAGCTAGAAGAAAGTCAACAATGGAGGAGAGAGAGCTTGCACACCAATAGGGAACCATTGGGGAAGAAAGCCCCTTAAATAGGTCCCCCACAAATCCAACCGTTATGTGCTCTGCCCGCAGCCGAGCGGTACTACCGCTCCTAGGAGCGGTACTACCGCTTAGGCGGTACTACCAAACACTGGCCAGGGATACTCAGTATACGAGCGGTAGTGCCGCCGGAGCGGTACTACCGTCGCCCCCAGCGGTACTACCGCTTAGGGATCCTGGCACAGGTGAGGCGGCGGTAGTAGTTGAAGCTGGCGCGGTAGTACTGCGCCAAGCGGTACTACCGTGCAAGTGTCGTTCTACTACCGCTAAAGCAAAATGGGCAAACAGAAACCAGCACAGAAGGTATTTCCTACGCGGTACTAGGAGCGGTAGTAGTATGCGGAAGTACCGCTTAAGCGGTACTACCGGGCTACTACCGTGCAACTACCGCTAGAAGAAATTAGGCAACAGAAAGTTGCACAGAAGGAGAACTCTAAGCGGTACTAGCCGCGGAAGTACGCAGCGGCAGTACCGCCAAGCGGTACTACCGTGGTACACAGCGGTACTACCGCTTGGGTGCTGAGAAACTGCCCATGCACAACAGAAGGAAGCAGGAAAACCAGAACTGCCACAACTTCTACAAATGAACTCCGAATCCAGCAAACTCAAGCTCGTTGGATAGATGACGACGAGCACTATCCAACAGCGACTGGTTATAATAAGAAGTGGCAGTAGAGATATGCCTAAGATATAGAGATGTGAAACCTCTATCGGTGAAGAACCGGCATAAACTCCAACATCGAAAAGATCACAGAATATGCATATATAAACTCCGTTTTCGATGAACTCGAGCTTGTCAAGAAGATGACCAAAAGCTCTAAAACCCACACAGAGAAAAACCAAACAAGAACCAAGAAAGATGATGCAAGATGCAATGGTTTGAGCTCTCTACGAATGATACGATCAAGCTACTCATCCGAGAGCCCCCCTTGATAGTACGGCTATCGATCCTATAACCCGGTCTCCCAACTACCACCATGAGACCGGTAAAATAGAAAACCTATCAAGGGCAAACCTTTGCCTTGCGCATAGTCCACTTGAGCTAGATGATGACGAACTTGACCTCCTCAAGATGGACCACCTTTCTTGATTGCGCTGGCTCGATGAAGACTAGTAGATTGCTCCCCCATACTCCACTATGGGTGAGCCACTCTTCGGCACATCTTCACAAGTCCATTGTCACCACAATGGACGGCAAGCTTCAAGCATGATCTCTTCGTGATGCTCCACTTGAACTTGCACACCGCAAACTTGATGACGATCACCACTTGATGTCATCCTCCATGGGTTGAATGAGATCTTCCTCTTGACGCAAGCCCATGGAAACATACCTAACCCCACATAGAACTCTCACGTAGATAATGGGTTAGAACACAAAGCGTAATGGACAATGCTTACCATACCGTGAGATCACTTGATCCCACTCGGTACATCTTCTACGCTTTGTGTGTTGATCAACTTGAATCACTCTTCGTGTTTAGTCTTGATCAACCTTGTATCTTTCCAATTCTCTTCATTAGGATGATGTCTTGAAGGTAAACATGAATGTTCACACAATCTTCTTCTTCAAGACATGCTTGCAATAAGCTCACCACTCTCATGACCAATCTTTGGATAATTCCTTTAATAGCACCTTGGCCAACACATAAACTCCTTGAAACCAACAAATGGACTTCAAGAAAAGCCTGTGGACAAATCGTACGAATATAACTCAAGGCAACCATTAGTCCACAGAGAATGTCATCAATTACCAAAACCACACATGGGGGCATCACATGTTCTTTCACCCGTAGCATTGACGGCTGGTTGCCAAGCACTATCGCAGAGCTGGAAGCCGCGGGCGTCAGCGAGGTCTCCGCGGACCCGCCCGAGCTCGTGTACATGCCAGCGCCAGCGCCCGTGCCCGTGCCCGTGCGCGCCCCTACACCCACCGTGGCACCGGCCCCCGTGCGTTTGGCTGCACCCGCCGCGCCTATGCCCGTGCCCGTACGCGCGCCCCCCTCAGCGGCATGGGACGCTGCCGTCGACCGCTACCTCTCAGTGGCGCCAGTTGCCATCCTCCCACGCCCCTCCCGTCGATCGCGCGACGACATGATGTTTGATTTACAAGTGAAGAACATTGTGTGCTGCCTTGAAGACTTCAACAACGGCATCCCGGAGGACGACAACGACAACGACGGCGCGGCACGCCGCCTCCGCCGCCGTCGGAAATAGTGTTTTTGGGGTTTAATACTGTATCTCGAATTCTCGATCATATGAATATAAATTCGCAGTGTGACTGAATGAAAGATATGGTTTGAACGAACTTGCGTTTTTCTCTCTTAATGTACAGACTTATCAAACGATTTTCTTTTGAAAAAAATGTCAATGGTTTTTAAATATAAAATACTCATCGCAAACGTTTTAGTTAGAACACCCGGATGCAAACCGACAGCTTCCCCAGGAAGCGAAGGGAAAATGTGCCGAGCAGGATTTTGATACGTCTCCAACGTATCTATAATTTATGAAGTATTCATGCTATTATATTATCCTTCTAGGATGTTTTATAAGCATTTATATGCTATTTTATATGATTTTTGGGACTAACCTATTAACCTAGAGCCCAGTGCCAGTTTCTATTTTTTCCTTGTTTTTGAGTTTTACAGAAAAGGAATACCAAACGGAGTCCAATTGACGTGCCAATTTTTGATGATTTTTTATGGACCAAAAGAGTTGGGCCAGAAGAGTCCCAGGCTGTCCACGAGGGTGGGGGGCGCGCCCACCCCCCTGGGCGTGGGCCCCTGCCTCGTGGACGACTCGGACACCTTCTTGATGTGAGACCTACGCCAAAAATTCCTATAAATACAGAAACCTCCAGAAAATAACCTAGATCGGGAGTTCCGTCGCCGCAAGCCTCTGTAGCCACCAAAAACCAATCGGGACCCTATTCCGGCACCCTGCCGGAGGGGGGATCCATCACCGGTGGCCATCTTCATCATCCCGGCACTCTCCATGACGAGGAGGGAGTAGTTCACCCTCGGGGCTGAGGGTATGTACCAGTAGCTATGTGCTTGATCTCTCTCTCTCGTGTTCTTGAGGTGGTACAATCTTGATGTATCGCGAGCTTTGCTATTATAGTTGGATCTTATGATGTTTCTCCCCCTCTACTCTCTTGTACTGGACTGAGTTTTCCCTTCGAAGTTATCTTATCGGATTGAGTCTTTAAGGATTTGAGAACACTTGATGTATGTCTTGAATGTGCTTATCTGTGGTGACAATGGGATATTCACGTGATCTACTTGGGGGGGGGGGGGGGGGGGGGGGGGGGGGGGGGGGGGGGGGGGGGGGGGGGGGGGGGGGGGGGGGGGGGGGGGGGGGGGGGGGGGGGGGGGGGGGGGGGGGGGGGGGGGGGGGGGGGGGGGGGGGGGGGGGGGGGGGGGGGGGGGGGGGGGGGGGGGGGGGGGGGGGGGGGGGGGGGGGGGGGGGGGGGGGGGGGGGGGGGGGGGGGGGGGGGGGGGGGGGGGGGGGGGGGGGGGGGGGGGGGGGGGGGGGGGGGGGGGGGGGGGGGGGGGGGGGGGGGGGGGGGGGGGGGGGGGGGGGGGGGGGGGGGGGGGGGGGGGGGGGGGGGGGGGGGGGGGGGGGGGGGGGGGGGGGGGGGGGGGGGGGGGGGGGGGGGGGGGGGGGGGGGGGGGGGGGGGGGGGGGGGGGGGGGGGGCTACTGTCCTACAAACCTCTGCACTTGGAGGCCCAACAACATCTACAAGAAGAAGGTTGTGTAGTAGACATCAAGCTCTTTTCTGGCGCCGTTGCCGGGGAGGTGAGAGCTTGAAGGTATATCTTTAGATCTTGCAATCGAATCTTTTAGTTTCTTGTTTGATCACTAGTTTAGTCTATAAAATAAAACTACAAAAAAATAGAATTAAGGTTGCCTCATATGCTTCATCTTTTTAATGTCTTTCGTGAAAATGATGGGAAGGAAAATTGTGCTCAAGTACTAGAAGAAGAATGCATTAAAATGTTTGGCACTAAATCTTTGAATGATGAGCATGATTGCAATGTTGTTAGTATAAATTCCTTGAATATCCATGATGCTAATGATATGCAAAGCCACAAGCTTGGGGATGCTATTTTTGATGAAGATGATATGTTTAGTCCCCCAAGTTTTGATGGGCAAATTTATTATGATGAAAGCATGCCTCCTATTTATATTGATTATTGTGATGACACCTATGCTATAAAGAATAAAGATAACCATGAAACTTGTCATCATGATTTTAATTTTCAATTGGATTATGCTTCACATGATAATTATTTTGTTGAGTTTGCTCCCACTACTATTGATGAGAAGAAATTTGCTTATGTGGAGAGTAATAAAATTTCTATGCTTGTGGATCATGAAAAGAATGCTTTATGTGATAGTTATATTGTTGAATTCATTCATGATGCTACTGAAAATTATTATGAGGGAGGAACATATGCTTGTAGGAATTGCAATAATATCAAGTTTCCTCTCTATGTGTTGAAAATCTTGAAGCTATGCTTGTTTTACCTTCCTATGCTAGTTGATTCTTGTTCCCATAAGTTGTTTGCTCACAAAATCCCTATGCATAGGAAGTGGGTTAGACTTAAATGTGCTAGTCATATTCTTCATGATGCTCCCGTCATGTTTCAATTCTTATGTTTTATGTGAGCATCATTGTCATCATCAGGCCTAGCTAAAAAGGCATTAAAGAAAAGCGCTTGTTGGGAGACAACCCAACATTTACCCCTACTGTTTTTGTGTGTCCACATGATTAAGCTACTGTAGTAATCATGTTTTATAGCTTTTGTTTCAATAAAGTGCCAAGTAGAACCTTTGGGAAGACTTGGGTGAAAGTTAATGTGATCTTGCTGTAAAAAAACAGAAACTTTGCGCTCACGAGATTAGCTGTCGTTTTTTACAGAAGAGTGCTTTTAAGTTGATTATTTTTGAAGAAGATTAATAGACAAATTCCTCAGGTCCACCAATTTATTTCAGAATTTTTGGAGTTCCAGAAGTATACGTTTGATACAGATTACTACAGACTGTTCTGTTTTTGACAGATTCTGTTTTCATTGTGTTGTTTACTTATTTTGATGAATCTATGAGTAGTATCGGAGGGTATGAACCATAGAGAAGTTGGAATACAGTAGATATTACACCAATATGAATTTAAAATGAGTTAACAACAGTACCTAAGTGGTGATTTATTTTCTTATACTAACGGAGCTTACGAGTTTTCTGTTAAGTTTTGTGTTGTGAAGTTTTCAAGTTTTGGGTAAAGATTCGATGGACTATGGAATAAGGAGTGGCAAGAGCCTAAGCTTGGGGATGCCCAAGGAACCCCAAGGTAATATTCAAGAACAACCAAGAGCCTAAGATTGGGGATGCCCCGGATGGCATCCCCTCCTTCGTCTTCGTTCATCGGTAACTTTACTTGGAGCTATATTTTTATTCACCACATGATATGTGTTTTGCTTGGAGCATCATTTTATTTTGTTAGTATTTTCTTGCTGTTATTTAGAATAATGTTTTGCATCTCTATTTTCAATAAAAATGTCAAGGATAGCCTTTACCATGCTTATTCTGCAAGTATACATGTTGCTGTTTCAAAACAGAAAGTTTATTGCTGTTGCAAAAATTCCCTATAAAAGTCAGAATATGATAAAATGTTGAAAATTTTTGCGTAATAAGCTCTGATAAATTTTCTACAGTGTGGTAGAATTTCATAATGTTTGGAGTTAGGGAAGTATGATGAATCTTGCATTCTTGACAGACTGTACTGTTTTGGCAGATTGCTGTTATGTTTGCATTGTTTGCATATGTTGGCTTGTTTAATGATTCTATTTGAGGATAGGAGTATTAAATATGCAGAGGCATTTAGTATGCAATGTTGAATAATAATTTTAGTGATTTGTTACAGTAGAAAATGATAAGGTTTTTGCATTGGTTTATACTAACTTATCTCACGAGTTCTTGTTGAGTTTGGTGTGGATGAAGCTTTCGAGATTTAGGAAACCGTGATATGAAAGGAATTAAGGAGACGCAAAAGTTCAAGCTTGGGGATGCCCAAGGCATCCCAAGATAATATTTCAAGAAGTCTCAAGCGTCTAAGCTTGGGGATGCCCCGGTAGGCATCCCACCTTTCTTCTTCAACAATTATCGGTTAGTATCGGTTGAGCCTAAGTTTTTGCTTCTTCACATGATGAGTGCTATCCTTGAAATGTCGTTTTATTTTGTTTTGCTTGCTGTTTGAATAGTATCCCAAGATCTGAAATTCTTAAATGAGAGAGAGTCCTCACATAGCTACATAATTATTTAACTACTCATTGATCTTCACTTATATCTTTTTGGAGTAGTTTGTCATTTACTCATGTGCTTCACTTATATCCTATGAGTAAATGGTTGAATGATTTGAATGTCATAAATCTGAAATTATATATGTTTCATATGCCTTTCCCATGGGGAGTAATGCCTTCACATATAAGAAGTAGAGGTGGTAAATTTTTTGAAGGTTAGCAAACATTGTATTGGTCACTTGAACAATTCATGAAAGAATATTGAAGGAAGAGAGATTTCACATATAAATATACTATCTTGGACATCTTCTATAATTGTGAGCCCCATTAATTATTTTCAAACCTGAGCAAATTAGTTGAAGTTGGACAAGGAAGACAACATAATGAGTTATGCTTGGGTATATTTGTATAGAAGTTATATTGTTATAGATCCTCCAACATATGGTGCTTGCTATTTAGAATCCTTTGCTAGCCAAAATATCTGTACTAAGCGGAAATACTGCTTGTGCATCCAAATTCCTTGAACCAAGTTTATTCCATGAGCGTCCACCATATCTACCTATATACGGTATTTACCTGCCGTTCTAAGTAAATTTGCATGTGTCAAACTCTAAACCTTCAAATAATAATCTATTTTGTATGCCCGAATCGCTCATGTAGCGACTAGGGGTTGTCAGTATCTTCCATGCTAGGTGGGTTATTCTCACGATGAGTGGACTCCACTCATCATTCACGAGAAAATGGCTGGTAACTGGGATGCCCAGTCCTATGATCAAAAGATCAAAAACAAAATCACAAATAATTTAAACAAAACTCCCCCAGGAATGTTGATAGTTGGACGGCACCCGTTGTTTAGGACAAGCCGTGGAGTGTGAATGTTGGTGGAGGGGGAGTAAAAACTTTACCTTTCTGTGTGGGAACCGCCTATAATGTATGTAGTATGGAAGATATTGGGAACTCTTGGTCGTTATGTTGACAATGAAAGCATACCTCTCAAAATTATTTTCATCTCTGTTTTAGCTTCAAGCTCTGGCACCTCTGCAAATCCCTGCTTCCCTCCGCGAAGGGTCTATCTTTTACTTTTATGCAAGAGTCAGCAGTATTCCTTCTCATTCTAACCTACTCTTTAGTTGGCAAGCATCATGTGTTGGGGAAAGATCTAAGCATATATGGCCATTCAAATATATTTGATCATGAATTATTATTGTTGACATTACCCTTGAGGTAAAAGGTTGGGAGGCAAAACATTAAGCCCCCATCTTTCTCTGTGTTCGATGAATGCTATTTGTTCTAAAAATATGCTTTGAGTGGTAGCAATCATGGAAGACTATATGATAGTTGAGTATGTGGGATTTGCTAAATCAAAGCTCTTACATAGACCCTTCCTGAAAATAAGATGAATTGCAATTGTTTGATGACTGAGAACTGTTTGTTAGTTTTCAAGAAAGTTTATGATCTATACTTTAACATGTGAATAGCTTGTTACTTGAGCATGAGAAGCTTTATGATATGAGCTACTGTTATGACATATAATGATGCTAGAAAAGGTGATTGAAATTATCATTGATCAAACTTGTGCACCTGCTAGCATTCACACTTCATAAATTATTTCTTTTATCATTTACCTACTCGAGGACGAGCAGGAATTAAGCTTGGGGATGCTGATACGTCTCCAACGTATCTATAATTTATGAAGTATTCATGCTATTATATTATCCTTCTAGGATGTTTTATATGCATTTATATGCTATTTTATATGATTTTTGGGACTAGCCTATTAACCTAGAGCCCAGTGCCAGTTTATGTTTTTTCCTTGTTTTTGAGTTTTACAGAAAAGGAATAACAAACGGAGTCCAATTGACGTGCCAATTTTTGATGATTTTTTATGGAACAAAAGAGTTGGGCCAGAAGAGTCCCGGGCTGTCCACAAGGGTGGGGGGCGCGCCCACCCCCTGGGCGTGGGCCCCTGCCTCGTGGATGACTCAGGCACCTTCTTGACGTGAGACCTACGCCAAAAATTCCTATAAATATAGAAACCTCCAGAAAATAACCTAGATCGGGAGTTCCGCCGCCGCAAGCCTCTGTAGCCACCAAAAACCAATCGGGACCCTGTTCCGGCACCCTGTCGGAGGGGGGATCCATCACCGGTGGCCATCTTCATCATCCCGGTGCTCTCCATGACGAGGAGGGAGTAGTTCACCCTCGGGGCTGAGGGTATGTACCAGTAGCTATGTGCTTGATCTCTCTCTCTCGTGTTCTTGAGGTGGTACGATCTTGATGTATCGCGAGCTTTGCTATTATAGTTGGATCTTATGATGTTTCTCCCCCTCTACTCTCTTGTATTGGACTGAGTTTTCCCTTCAAAGTTATCTTATCAGATTGAGTCTTTAAGGATTTGAGAACACTTGATGTATGTCTTGCATGTGCTTATCTGTGGTGACAATGGGATATTCACGTGATCTACTTGATGTATGTTTTGGTGATCAACTTGCGGGTTCAGTGACCTTGTGAACTTATGCATAGGGGTTGGCACACGTTTTCGTCTTGACTCTCCGGTAGAAACTTTGGGGCACTCTTTGAAGTTCTTTGTGTTGGTTGAATAGATGAATCTGAGATTGTGTGATGCATATCGTATAATCATACCCACGGATACTTGAGGTGACATTGGAGTATCTAGGTGACATTAGGGTTTTGGTTGATTTGTGTCTTAAGGTGTTATTCTAGTACGAACTCTATGATAGATCGAACGGAAAGAATAGCTTCATGTTATTTTACTACGGACTCTTGAATAGATCGATCAGAAAGAATAACTTTGAGGTGGTTTCGTACCCTACAATAATCTCTTCATTTGTTCTCCGCTATTAGTGACTTTGGAGTGACTCATTGTTGCATGTTGAGGGATAGTTATATGATCCAATTATGTTATTATTGTTGAGATAACTTGCACTAGTGAAAGTATGAACCCTAGGCCTTGTTTCCTAGCATTGCAATACCGTTTGTGCTCACTTTTATCATTAGTTACCTTGCTGTTTTATATTTTCAGATTACAAAAACCTATATCTACCATCCATATTGCACTTGTATCACCATCTCTTCGCCGAACTAGTGCACCTATACAATTTACCATTGTATTGGGTGTGTTGGGGACACAAGAGACTCTTTGTTATTTGGTTGCAGGGTTGTTTGAGAGAGACCATCTTCAACCTACGCCTCCCATGGATTGATAAACCTTAGGTCATCCACTTGAGGGAAATTTGCTACTGTCCTACAAACCTCTGCACTTGGAGGCCCAACAACGTCTACAAGAAGAAGGTTGTGTAGTAGACATTGGATTTCTGCATCCCTTCAACGCAAACGGTTGTTTTGCATGACCCGTGTGCAACCACGTACAAATAATTGGGTAACATTTGCATATCTGTCATTTTGGGTATGTTGCCATTGGTCAAACGGGAAAGATTGACATTTGTTTAACTAGTAACATTGCCATTTGTCAACCTTGTAACACTGCGATTTGTCAAAATGTGCAGCTAAAAATCACTAGCACTATCTAATTTTTGCAACTAAAATCACTAGCACTGTTCATATGGACACCACTAGCAGGCATGAGTTGATGGACGCATATGCAAATGTACCATTGATTACATACAACAAGTCATCAGCCCACAACGACAACGAGGATACACGTTGGATTATAGATCATTTCCAACAAAACATTCTAGTAAAGTTTTTCTCACACAACAAATAACAAAGCGATGAAATGAACTTCAGCTCAACCACTCGTCGGCGTTGGAAACGCTTGCTTTGAACCAGAAGTGATTTTCTGGGAAGGGCCAGCTACTGTCAATCTCGAGACCAATGCAGGACTGATCATCCAGGCTGAAGCGGCCTATGTCAGGACCCATATTGGGATGGTAGGGAAGCATAGCAATGTCTGAGGTATAGATACAGTTGCTTCCCATAAATGGTAGTAACATTGTGTCAACAGCACCTGGATCGCCTTCCACCATCATTGGATAGTTTTGTCCAAGGAAGAGCGAGTTTCCTCCAAGACTTTCAATACCGAACCAGGGAGAAGGTGCTGGCGCTAGTACACTAGTATCCATCCCGAATACCTTGCAACGGATGTTGGAATAGGTTCGGAGAGTGCGACCATGCAAGACAACACCTGCTTCCTTAGTAACATCAGCAGTGCCCTGTATACAGACAAGAAGAGGTGATCCATCAGAATAAGTTGCCAGGTGCCACTGAGTATATGGGTCCTGCTCGTCCTCATGCTCGTGATCATCAGCATCGTCATCTCCCCCTTGGTTATAAAAATTTTCAAGTATATGTGGTGGAATGTTCACAGGACGTTGGAAACACAAGAAGGTTAATTAGTGAAGGGAAACTAGCTAACCCGCATGCATGTGGATGAAACAATTATAATTACGATGGAAGACAAACGTACCGAAAGCATCAGGATTCCATGCAAAAACAGTGCCACGAGTGGTGGCAGCAAACACAAGACCCTCGTATTGAATTGCATCACAGTACTCATCCGTGTACAGAAATTGATTTTTGAGCAACATCCATCGAGGCGTGGAAGTAAGGACGGCAACAAGCTTGTCGAAGATAGCAACAACTTCATAGTTCGTGTAATCCCAAGAGCGGTTGGGAACTCGACAAATTGCTATCTTCCGTAGACGACAGTCACCATGATCGTATTTGAACTCACGTAGAATACCGGTGTACTCAACCTCTGGGCAGTCATCTGAGATTTTTGGAAGTGGAACCCGGTGACGAGTGTACACATTCACACGTTCCCACTCACAGTTGTACCAACATAAACAACCCAATCTCCATTTGCGCCTGCCCAAGCCTTTCCCTCAAGCGATGGCATCTTAACATCATACGTATCATTATCAAGTGGCATCAACTTGCACAAGGCGAGGCTTCCCTCGTCCCCGCGCCAGTCAGCAGGGTCACGGCGAAGAAGATAGGGGAGATCAAACCGCTCCTGGACCCTTGGGTTCCTTGTAATGATGTTATTAGTTGAGTCGAGAATGGTCTTGAACGAACCTGCCATGCTAGCCGAGGTGATGACGTTGCACCGATCAATGAGTTCCTCCACCACGTCATCTTTCAGATCGGGGCAAGAATAACGGGGTCATTTCCGGCCTTTTCCCTCCATGGAGAAGATGATCGAACAATGGCAGAAGGAAGGGTGAAGGCAAATGGAGGGAGGAAGAGCGTGCGACAGCAGTTCCAAATCGAGAGGGAAAGGCGAAGAGGCGGTGGACGGTTGCCACGGTACACGAAGAGGCGCATGGGGAGCGAACGGTTGCCACAGAGGTCACACACTGACGACAAGGGCCGAGTGAACCGCATGCGTATATCGCACACACCTTGATCCGGCTGACCGTTTCTTTTGTGTTGCCTAATCACAAACAGTTCATCTGAGTGAACCGTATGCTGTATATCGCAAACACCTTCATCTGGCTGCCCGTTTCTTTTGTGTTGCCTAATCACAAACAGTTCATCCGAGTGAACCATATGCTGTGTATCGCACACGCCTTCATTTGGCTGCCTGTTTCTTTTGTTCCTCCTCATCGCAAACAGTTAATTGAACTGAACCGTATGCCCTTCATCGCACACGCAACTAAAACCTGAACCATGTTTGATGCATCCGTCATCGCAAATGTTTTATGCATTTCCGACGGTTTTCATACACCACCGTTTGTGATTATTGCATCGTACACAGTTTCTTGAAGGGTCTCTGATCGTAGTGTCGCGTTAGCAGCATCCTGCAGTAGTGATAATATTTTCTTTGAGGCATCATGACTACGCAAACAAGAACGCACACAGAAACAGATCCGGCAAGAAAATGGCGAACGGAAAAAGAGGGACGAATAAAACGGTAGATTTTTGTGAAGTGGGGGAGAGCAAAATGAGAGGCAAATTATGTGGTGGAATGTTCACAGGACGTTGGAAACACAAGAAGGTTAATTAGTGAAGGGAAACTAGCTAACCCGCATGCATGTGGATGAAACAATGGGGGGGGGGGGGGGGGGGGGGACAGATCCGGCAAGAAAATGGCGAACGGAAAAAGAGGGACGAATAAAACGGTAGATTTTTGTGAAGTGGGGGAGAGCAAAATGAGAGGCAAATGGAAAATAATATAAACTACGAGGAGATGAGATTTGTGATTAGGAACCTGGTATATGTTGAAGATCCTCCCCGACAACGGCGCCAGAAATTCCTTTTGATGCGGCTCGAAGCTACGTCGGTATTTCCCCAAAGAGGAAGGGATGATGCAGCACATCAGCGGTAGGTATTTTCCTCAGATATGAAACCAAGGTTATCGAACCAGTAGGAGAACCAAGCAACACAACGTAAACAGCCCCTGCACACAGATAACAAATCCTCGCAACCCGACGTGTTAAAGGGGTTGTCAATCCCTTCCGGGTAACGGCGCCTCAAGATAGGCAAACGGGCGTGAGATAAATTGTAGTAGATTGATAGATCGAACGCCAAATAAAATAAATAAGAATAAAAGGCAGCAAGGTATTTTTGTATTTTTAGTTTAATAGATCTGAAAATAAAAGCAAAGGAAAAGTAGATCGCAAAGGCAAATATATGAGAAAGAGACCCGGGGGCCGTAGGTTTCACTAGTGGCTTCTCTCGACAAAAATTGCAAACGGTGGGTGAACAAATTACTGTTGGGCAATTGATAGAACTTCAAATAATCATGACGATATCCAGGCAATGATCATTACATAGGCATCACGTCCAAGATTAGTAGACCGACTCCTGCCTGCATCTACTACTATTACTCCACACATCGACCGCTATCCAGCATGCATCTAGTGTATTAAGTTCATGGAGAAACGGAGTAATGCAATAAGAATGAAGACATGATGTAGACAAGATCTATCTATGTAGAGATAGATCCCATCGTTTTATCCTTAGTAGCAATGATACATACGTGTCGGTTCCCTTTCTGTCACTGGGATCAAGCACCGTAAGATCGAACCCACTACAAAGCACCTCTTACCATTGCAAGATAAATAGATCAAGTTGGCCAAACAAAACCCAAATATAAGAGAAGAAATATGAGGCTATAAGAAACCATGCATAAAAGAGATCAAAGAGACTCAAATACTTTCATGGATATTGTCGGTGTACAAAAGTAGGGGCTCCCCTTTTTTTACCCCTCTACTTGTGCACGGGCAGTCAGAGCCGCACCTGCGGCCACACTTAGCAGGGCAGAGGAGGGAAGCCAAAGGCACAAGACGGGCAAAGCAACGCCAAGACTAGAGACACAAAGAGCAAGAGGGCGAGGTGGACTCCCCCAGCGAGACCCTTGTCAGGGCCACTTGCCCAACGCCAGCAGAGCGCGCCACCCTTGAGCCCAAGGGTTCCAACACCATCAACCACATTGGAACCAAGACTCGGGAGGCACCTCCATGGTGGCATGCAGATCTTTGTGAAGATCATAAGCACACAAGATCAGATGAGGACCAGAAGACGACGATCCTCCGCAAGATCCTTGCCGAGGAAATCCACGAGACCCCCGGCAAGATCCTTGCCGGGGACGACCGCGATGCCACGGCAAGACCCTTGCCGGGGCCCCGGCAAGACCCTTGCCGAGGACACCTGCGGGACCACAGCCAGGCCCACGTCTGCCAAGACTCCACCGGCGTTCCCATACAGCTCCCAGCCCAACCAGCTGGGCAGGCACCTGCGTGGCGACGCACGGCCTCTAGGCCAACTCAGCAAGCACCTACGTGGTGGCATGCAGATCTTCGTGAAGACTCTGCCACCGCGCCAGCCCAGCAGCCAGCCAACGTGGCGCTACAATGCCTCGTTGACCTGGACGCGTGTCAGAGCAAGGCGGAGCGGCGACGGACGGGACGGGCCTCGTTGCCGTCCCCAATAAAGCAACAGGACACCTAAGGAGCGCATTTAATACGCCTTGTCCCGTAATGACATGCGATAAGCTTGTACACTGTATACCTTTCCACCTCCTGTGTGCCACTGTGGCAACCCCTTTCGTCTAGAAAAGGAGGCCCGATGCGTAGTGGAGAAGGATTCGGATCTTTTGGACTACGCACGCACCGCAGCTAGTTCGAGAGCTCAAGAACACTCAAATATACACCAAAGCAGGACTAGGGTATTACGCATCCTTGCAGCCCGAACCTGGGTAAACGATCTTTGTGCTGGCTACCAGACCCGCTCTTTGCACAACTCCGCGCCCGCCAACCGTAGAAGGGATCCCAGTGATTCCATAGGTGTCGTTTCCACCGACATCTTTGGCGCGCCAGGTAGGGGGGCGCAGTTGTGAAAATCCGGTCTAGCAGTTAGTTTAGCAGTTCTTCATCGCCATGGCTCCCAAGAAGAAGATGATCACGGCGATCGGTTCATCGGGAGCTAAACGGCCCGTACCATTGCAGGCGAGTGGTGGGGCGGTCGCGGACGGAAGCCGAGGCACGGCCCGCGAACACCCACATCGCTCTGGCAGTCAAAGCCTGGCGAGCGGCGTCGTTCGTGCGCGAGACGATGGGCCGCACGCCGCCAAATCCAAAGACAGAGCCAGGCCCCTCGCAGGCGGCGCGGGACCCTCCAAGGGCGGCGTCGTGCCACCCATGGGCGGCGCGGCGACTTCCAAGATGCCTACGCCGGCGCCCACTACACGCTCTTCCCAGGTTGTGCGCGACGAGCAGCGTCACCACGCTGGTGACCCCGGGCGCCACCGTGGGAAGAGTCATGTGCCCCATTCGCAGGACATAGAAGGCCAGCATGCACGCCGAGGCGCTGGCAAAAATGGCACGCAGCCGCAAGGCCGTGATAGAGCTCCTTCTAACGTGGTTAGAAGTCGGAGCGCGTCACGGTCCACGCAGCTTTCACCGCCACCCACGCCAGCAGAAGCTTTGGCGCGCGCGCAGTTGCTCCTCGACTTTCCTCCTGCTGTGGAAAAGCTCGACGAGTGGAGAGCCACCATCCGGAGCCTCGTCGGCATTGCCAACAAAGATGAGCCGCGACCAGCGGGGCCCTCAGGCCGGCGCTCCGTCGAGCCACCGCATGCCAGTGGTGGAAGGACTAGAGGTGCTGCGGCCACGGTGCACTCTCCTCCCCCACGCCAGCCACCGCGGGTGTCGGTCCGTCGTGGTGACGCTTGTGATAACATTTCCATAGCATCGTCTGACCCATGGACCCACCGCGATCAGCACCAAGTTCTTCGGGAGCGAGCCCATGAAGACGCTCGAACCACCATCGAGCGCCGGCGTGAAACACGCCACCAGTCAGATAGGCGGGCGGGGCCCACTATGGACCACCCAGCACCGGGAGGCTCTGGCGGCCTACCCTACGAGGTGGGTTGCCCAGCCTTTACCCGTGAGCTGCGGCAGTTCCAGTGGCCCTCCCACCGCATGATCAAGCCCGACGTTGGCGAGAAGTACAATGGCAAGACCCACCCATCGGAGTTCCTCAGCATCTACACCATCGCGATGCAAGCTGCTAGAGCTCCCGACGACAAGGTGCTTGCCAATTACTTCCCGTTGGCACTTAAACCCAATGTCATGTCATGGTTGATGCACTTGCCGGTGGATTCCATTTCTTCTTGGTCGGATTTGTGTCATGAGTTCGTTGGCGCCTTCACTGGAGGCCACCAAGCTCATGGCCAGGCAAGCGATTTGCATATCATCCCCCAGAAGGAAGGTGAAAACCTGCGCAAGTACATACAGAGGTTCAGCCAGGTGCAGTACAACATCCCAGATGTTCATCCCGCCGCCGTGATCAGCGCATTCCATCAGAATGTGCGCAACTGCAAGATGCATGAAGAGCTGGCGATGAACAAGGTCAAATATGTGGCCGAACTTTATGTTCTGGCCAATAGGTGCGCTCGAGCTGAAGAGGGGAGGAAGTACCCCGACGAGGACGCCGGTGCGGAAACCGATTCCACAGACGAAGACACAGCCGCCCCGACGAAGAAGAGTCGGTGCCACAACAGGAAGCGCAAGGGCAAGACCATGCTTGCCGTCGAGGGATCCGAGGACACCGGTGCTGCCCAAAAGGCCAAGGCAGACGACCCCGACAAGGAAATTGCCGGGTGCGCCGCTTGCCGGGCCTTGGCGGCTGCCGACAAGCCAGGAAGCTCCGACAAGAGGTACTGCAAGATCCACCACACCAAGGGCCACGACCTCCAGAATTGCCGACAAGTTGAGCTGCTTGCTGAGAAGCAAAAAGCTGAGTATGAGAGGCGGGACAAGGAGAAGGGTCAGGATGGTGCCGAAGGATCTGGCAAGAAGCGTGGCGGCCAAGGAGGTCGCCGCGGCAAGGATAACCAGTAAGAGAGGCCTGCCCGGGGCCGCGACAAGAAGCAGGAAGACGACGGTCATGACGAGGACGACGAGTCCGGCGAGCATGAGTTACAGAAAGCAACGGAGGCCATGTGCGTCGACGGTGGCGCCTCGCTGCACACCTCTCACCGCTAGCTCAAGCAGTGGGCGTGTGAGATCACAGCAGCGGAACCATCATTCGATGCTCAAAAGCCACTGAAGTGGTCCAGCACGCCTATCATTTTTGACACCGAGGACCACCCTGATCGCACAACTGCGGTCGGGTGTTTGCCGTTGTTGGTTTCGCCAATAATACGCAACCTCAAGGTGACAAAAATGCTAGTTGATGGAGGTCGTACAAAAGTAGGGGCTCCCCTTTTTTACCCCTCTACTTGTGCACGGGCAGTAAGAGCCGCACCTGCGGCCACACTTAGCAGGGCAGAGGAGGGAAGCCAAAGGCACAAGACAGGCAAAGCAACGCCAAGACCAGAGACACAAAGAGCAAGAGGGCGAGGTGGACTCCCCCAGCGAGACCCTTGCCGGGGCCACTTGCCCAACGCCAGTAGAGCGCGCCACCCTTGAGCCCAAGGGTTCCAACACCATCAACCACATTAGAACCAAGACTCGGGAGGCACCTCCATGGTGGCATGCAGATCTTTGTGAAGATCATAAGCACACAAGATCAGATGAGGACCAGAAGACGACGATCCTCGGCAAGATCCTTGCCGAGGAAATCCACGAGACCCCCGGAAAGATCCTTGCCGGGGACGACCGCGATGCCACGGCAAGACCCTTGCCGGGGCCCCGGCAAGACCCTTGCCGAGGACACCTGCGGGGCCATAGCCAGGCCCACGTCTGCCAAGACTCCACCGCCGTTCCCATACAGCTGCCAGCCCAACCAGCTGGGCAGGCACCTGCGTGGCGACGCGCGGCCTCCAGGCCAACTCAGCAAGCACCTACGTGGTGGCATGCAGATCTTCGTGAAGACTCTGCCACCGCGCCAGCCCAGCAGCCAGCCAACGTGGCGCTACAATGCCTCGTTGGCCTGGACGCGTGTCGGAGCGAGGCGGAGCGGCGACGGACAGGACGGGCCTCGTTGCCGTCCCCAATAAAGCAACGGGACACCTAAGGAGTGCATTTAATGCGCCTTGTCCCGTAATGACAGGCGATAAGCTTGTACACTGTATACCTTTCCACCTCCTGTGTGCCACTGTGGCAACCCCTTTCGTCTATAAAAGGAGGCTCGAGGCATACTGGAGAAGGATTCGGATCTTTTGGACTACGCACGCACCGCAGCTAGTTCGAGAGCTCAAGAACACTCAAATATACACCAAAGCAGGACTAGGGTATTACGCATCCTTGCGGCCCGAACCTGGGTAAACGATCTTTGTGCTGGCTACCAGACCCGCTCTTTGCACAACCCCGCGCCCGCCAATCGTAGAAGGGATCCCAGTGATTCCATAGGTGTCGTTTCCACCAACAGATATAAAAAGATATAACTGATCATAAACTCAAAGTTCATCAGATCCCAACAAACACACCACAAAAAGAGTTACATCATATGGATCTCCAAGAGACCATTGTATTGATAATTCAGTGAGAGAGAGGAAGCCATCTAGCTACTAACTACGGACCCGAAGGTCTACAAAGAACTAGTCACGCATCATCGGAGAGGCACCAATGGAGGTGGTGAACCCCATCCGTGATGGTGTCTAGATTGGATCTGGTGGTTCTGGACTTTGCGGCGGCTGGAATTGATTTTCGTCGACTCCCCTAGGGTTTTTGGAATATTGGGGTATTTATAGAGCAAAGAGGCGGTCCGGGGGGCACCTGAGGTGGGCACAACCCACCAGGGCGCGCCTGGGCCTCCTGGCGTGCCCTGGTGGGTTGTGCTCTCCTCAGAGCACCCCCCAGGCGCAGCCTTGGCCCATTAGGTGTCTTCTGGTCCATAAAAAATCTCCGTGAAGTTTCGTTGCATTTGGACTCCGTCTGATATTGATTTCCTGCGATGTAAAAAACATGCAGAAAACAGCAACTGGCAATTGGCACTATGTCAATAGGTTAGTACCAAAAAATGATATAAAATGACTATAAAATGATTATAAAACATCCAAGATTGATAATATAACAGCATGGAACAATAAAAAATTATAGATACGTTGGAGACGTATCAATTACATCGGATAGATCTCCAAGAACATCGAGGAGAACATGGTAATGAGAATCAAAGAGAGAGAAGAAGCCATCTAGCTACTAGCTATGGACCCGTAGGTCTAAGGTAAACTACTCACGCTTCATCGGAAGGGCAATAGAGTTGATGTAGATGCCCTCCGTGATCGAATCCCCCTCCGGCAGGATGCCGAAAAAGGCCCCAAGATGGGATCTCATGGGAACAGAAGGTTGCGATGGTGGAAAAGTGTTTTCGTGGATGCTTCTGGTGGTTTGGGAATATATGTGAATATATAGGAGGAAGAACTAGGTGAGGGGGTCACGAGGGCCCCACAAGGTAGGGGGTGCCCCCCTAGGGCGCGCCCTCCACCCTTGTCGCCGCCTCGTGGCTCTTCTGACTTGAACTCCAAGTCTCCTGGGTGTCTTCTGGTCCAAGAAAAATCATCGTGAAGTTTTATTCCGTTTGGACTCCGTTTAGTATTCCTTTTCTGTGAAGCTCAAAAACAAGGAAAAACAGAAACCGACACTGGGCTCTAGGTTAATAGGTTAGTCTCAAAAATAATATAAAATAGCATATTAATGCATATAAAATATCAAAACAGATAATATAATAGCATGGAACAATCAAAAATTATAGATACGTTGGAGATGTATCAAGCATACCCAAGCTTAATTCCTGCTCGTCCTCGAGTAGGTAAATGATAAAAATAGAATTTTTTATGTGGAATGCTACCTAACATATTTATCCATGTAATTTTCTTTATTGTGGCATGAATGTTCAGATCCATAAGATTCAAAACAAAAGTTTAATATTGACATAAAAACAATAATACTTCAAGCATACTAACAAAGCAATCATGTCTTCTCAAAATAACATGGCCAAAGAAACCTATCCCTACAAAATCATATAGTCTGGCTATGCTCCATCTTCATCACACAAAATATTCAAATCATGCACAACCCTGATGACAAGCCAAGCAATTGTTTCATACTTTTGATGTTCTCAAACTATTTCAACTTTCACGCAATACATGAGCGTGAGCCATGGACATAGCAGTATAGGTGGAATAGAATATAGTGGTTGTGGAGAAGACAAAAAGAAGGACATAGTCTCACATCACTAGGCATATCAACGGTCTATGGAGATGCCCATCAATAGATATCAATGTGAGTGGGTAGGGATTTCCATGCAACGGATGCACTAGAGTTATAAGTTTATGAAAGCTCAAAAAGAAACTAAGTGGGTGTGCATCCAACTCGCTTGCTCACGAAGACCTAGGGCAATTTGAGTAAGCCCATCATTGGAATATACAATCCAAGTTCTATAATGAAAAATTCCCACTAGTATACGAAAGTGATAACATAGGAGACTCTCTATCATGAGGATCATGGTGCTACATTGAAGAACAAGTGTGGAAAAAAGGATAGTAACATTGCCCTTACTCTCTTTTCTCTTTTTGTGTGGGCTTCTTTGGCCTCTTTTTTCGTCTGGAGTCTCATCCCAACTTGTGGGGGAATCATAGTCTCCATCATCCTTTCCTCACATAGGACAATGCTCTAATAATGATGATCATCACACTTTTATTTACTTAGAACTCAAGAATTCCAACTCGATACTTAGAACAAAATATAACTATATGAATGCCTCCGGCGGTGTACCGGAATGTGCAATGACTCAAGAGTGACATGTATAAAAAATTATGAACAGTGGCCTTGCCATAAATACGATGTCAACTACATGATCATGCAAAGCAATATGACAATGATGAAGCATGTCATAATAAACGGAACGGTGGAAAGTTGCATGGCAATATATCTTGGAATGGCTATGGAAATGCCATAATAGGTAGGTATGGTGGCTTTTTTGAGGAAGGTATATGGTGGGTGTATGGTACCGGCGAAAGTTGCGTGGCACAATAGAGGCTAGCAATGGTGGAAGGGTGAGAGTGCGTATAATCCATCGACTCAACATTAGTCATAAATAACTCACATACTTATTGCAAAAATCTATTAGTCATCAAAACAAAGTACTAGACGCATGCTCCTAGGGGGATAGATTGGTAGGAAAAGACCATCGCTCGTCCCCGACAGCCACTCATAAGGAAGACAATCAATAAATAAATCATGCTCCGACTACATCACATAACGGTTCACCATACGTGCATGCTACAGGAATCACAAACTTCAACACAAGTATTTCTACAATCCACAATTACTCACTAGCATGACTTTAATATTACCATCCTCATATCTCAAAACAATCATAAAGAATCAAACTTCTCATAGTATTCAATGCACTTTATATGAAAGTTTTTATTATATCCCTCTTGGATGTCTATCATATTAGGACTAAATTCATAACCAAAGCAAATTACCATGTTGTTTAAAGACTCTCAAAATAATATAAGTGAAGCAAGAGAGTTCAACAATTTCTATAAAATAAAACCACCACCGTGCTCTAAAAAGATATAAGTGAAGCACTAGAGCAAAATTGCCGAGCTCAAAATATATAAGTGAAGCACAAAGAGTATTCTAATAAATCACGATTCATGCGTGTCCCTCTCAAAAGGTGTGTACAGCAAGGATGATTGTGTCAAACTAAAAATCAAAGACTAATATCATACAAGACGCTCCAAGCAAAACACATATCATGTGGTGAATAAAAATATAGCCTCAAGTAAAGTTACCGATAGACGAAGACGAAAGAGGGGATGCCTTCCGGGGCATCCCCAAGCTTAGGCTCTTGGTTGTCCTTGAATATTACCTTGGGGTGCCTTGGGCATCCCCAAGTTTAGGTTCTTGCCACTCCTTATTCCATAGTCCATCAAATCCTTACCCAAAACATGAAAACTTCACAACACAAAACTCAACAGAAAATCTCATGAGATCTATTAGTATAAGAAAATAAAATCACCACTTTTGGTACTGTTGTAAACTCATTCTTTATTTATATTGGTGTAATATCTACTGTATTCCAACTTCTCCAAGGTTCATACCCTCCGATACTACCCATAGATTTATCAAAATAAGCAAACAACACATATAAAACAGAATCTGTCAAAAACAGAACAATCTGTAGTAATCTGTAAACTTCGAATACTTCTGTAACTCCACAAATTCTGAAAACTTAGGAAAATAGAGGCAATTTGTATATCAATCTTCTGCAAAAATAATCAATATTTTATCGCACTTCTGTGATTTTTAACAATTCTGGGACTGAGCGCAAAAGTTTCTGTTTTTCAGCAAGATCAAATCATCTATCACCGTAAGCTATCCTAAAGGTCTTACTTGGCACAAACACTAATTGAAACACAAAAACACATCTAACCAGAGGCTAGATGAATTATTCTCATAAAAACAGAAAATAAAAATATTGGGTTGTCTCCCAACAAGCGCTTTTCTTTAAAGCCATTAAGCTAGGCTTTAATAATTTTAATGATGCTCACATGAAAGATAGAAATTGAAACACGAAGAGAGTATTATGTAGCATGTGAGAAACAAGTTTAAGTCTAACATACTTCCTATGCATAGGCATTTTATAAGCAAACGAATTATCAAGACAAGCAAAAACTAGCATATGCAAGGAAGAAGAAAGAAACAATAGCAATCTCAACATAACGAGAGGTAATTTAGTGACATGAAAATTTCTACAACCATATTTTCCTCTCTCATAATAATTACATGTAGGATCATAATCAAATTCAACAATATAGCTATCACATAAAATATTATCAACATGATCCACATTCATGCAAAGTTAACACTCTTCCAAAATAGTGGGATTATCATCAAATAAAGTCATGACCTTTCCAAACCATCAAAAATTTCATAAGATTGAATATTCTCCAAATATGTGGGATCTAAAGTTGACATTCTTCCAAACCCACTTTCAATATTATTGCAGACATTATTATCAATCTCATATTCATCATGGGGCTTAAATAAATTTTTAAGATCATAAGAAGAATCATCCCAATCATGATCATTGCAACAAGTAGTAGACATAGTGAAATTAGCATCCCCAAGCTTAGGGTTTTGCATATCATTAACATAATTGAAATTACTAAAATTCATAATAACATCATTGCAATCATGCTTTTCATTCAAAGATCTATCATGAATCACTTCATAAAGCACTTCATCAAAATTTCTAGATTCACGGATTTCAAGCAACACATCGTAAAGATAATCTAGTGCACTCAACTCACTAGCAATTGGTTCATCATAGTTGGATCTTTTAAAAAGATTAGCAAGTGGATGATGATCCTTAAACTCTTTGCTTCCGATTTTCAATAAACACACAATTATTACAAGCAAACGAGCAAACAAACCAAGTAAGACATAAGGGCAAAGGGAAAGACGAACGGAAAAAGGGCGAATAAAAAGGCAAATCTTTTCAAAAATCATTTTAGAAATGGGGGAGAGGAAAATGAGAGGCAAATGGCGAACAATGTAATGCAAGAGATGAAAGTTTTACGATGGGTACTTGGTAGGCTTGATGTAGATATCCTCCGCAACGTTACCAAAAATTGGCAAGTTGACAGGAGACCAATCTTGACTTGGCGTAGATGTCCCCGGCAACGGCGCCAGGAATTCTTCCTGCTACTTCTTGAGCTTGGGTTGGTTTTTCCCTTGAAGAGGAAAGGGTGATGCAGCAAAGTAGAGATAAGTATTTCCCTCAGTTAAGAACCAAGGTATCAATCCAGTAGGAGAAGAACGCACAAATCACCAATACCTGCACAAACAATCAAACACTTGCACCCAACGCGAGGGGGGGGGGGGGGGGGGGGGGGGGGGGGGGGGGGGGGGGGGGGGGGGGGGGGGGGGGGGGGGGGGGGGGGGGGGGGGGGGGGGGGGGGGGGGGGGGGGGGGGGGGGGGGGGGGGGGGGGGGGGGGGGGGGGGGGGGGGGGGGGGGGGGGGGGGGGGGGGGGGGGGGGGGGGGGGGGGGGGGGGGGGGGGGGGGGGGGGGGGGGGGGGGGGGGGGGGGGGGGGGGGGGGGGGGGGGGGGGGGGGGGGGGGGGGGGGGGGGGGGGGGGGGGGGGGGGGGGGGGGGGGGGGGGGGGGGGGGGGGGGGGGGGGGGGGGGGGGGGGGGGGGGGGGGGGGGGGGGGGGGGGGGGGGGGGGGGGGGGGGGGGGGGGGGGGGGGGGGGGGGGGGGGGGGGGGGGGGGGGGGGGGGGGGGGGGGGGGGGGGGGGGGGGGGGGGGGGGGGGGGGGGGGGGGGGGGGGGGGGGGGGGGGGGGGGGGGGGGGGGGGGGGGGGGGGGGGGGGGGGGGGGGGGGGGGGGGGGGGGGGGGGGGGGGGGGGGGGGGGGGGGGGGGGGGGGGGGGGGGGGGGGGGGGGGGGGGGGGGGGGGGGGGGGGGGGGGGGGGGGGGGGGGGGGGGGGGGGGGGGGGGGGGGGGGGGGGGGGGGGGGGGGGGGGGGGGGGGGGGGGGGGGGGGGGGGGGGGGGGGGGGGGGGGGGGGGGGGGGGGGGGGGGGGGGGGGGGGGGGGGGGGGGGGGGGGGGGGGGGGGGGGGGGGGGGGGGGGGGGGGGGGGGGGGGGGGGGGGGGGGGGGGGGGGGGGGGGGGGGGGGGGGGGGGGGGGGGGGGGGGGGGGGGGGGGGGGGGGGGGGGGGGGGGGGGGGGGGGGGGGGGGGGGGGGGGGGGGGGGGGGGGGGGGGGGGGGGGGGGGGGGGGGGGGGGGGGGGGGGGGGGGGGGGGGGGGGGGGGGGGGGGGGGGGGGGGGGGGGGGGGGGGGGGGGGGGGGGGGGGGGGGGGGGGGGGGGGGGGGGGGGGGGGGGGGGGGGGGGGGGGGGGGGGGGGGGGGGGGGGGGGGGGGGGGGGGGGGGGGGGGGGGGGGGGGGGGGGGGGGGGGGGGGGGGGGGGGGGGGGGGGGGGGGGGGGGGGGGGGGGGGGGGGGGGGGGGGGGGGGGGGGGGGGGGGGGGGGGGGGGGGGGGGGGGGGGGGGGGGGGGGGGGGGGGGGGGGGGGGGGGGGGGGGGGGGGGGGGGGGGGGGGGGGGGGGGGGGGGGGGGGGGGGGGGGGGGGGGGGGGGGGGGGGGGGGGGGGGGGGGGGGGGGGGGGGGGGGGGGGGGGGGGGGGGGGGGGGGGGGGGGGGGGGGGGGGGGGGGGGGGGGGGGGGGGGGGGGGGGGGGGGGGGGGGGGGGGGGGGGGGGGGGGGGGGGGGGGGGGGGGGGGGGGGGGGGGGGGGGGGGGGGGGGGGGGGGGGGGGGGGGGGGGGGGGGGGGGGGGGGGGGGGGGGGGGGGGGGGGGGGGGGGGGGGGGGGGGGGGGGGGGGGGGGGGGGGGGGGGGGGGGGGGGGGGGGGGGGGGGGGGGGGGGGGGGGGGGGGGGGGGGGGGGGGGGGGGGGGGGGGGGGGGGGGGGGGGGGGGGGGGGGGGGGGGGGGGGGGGGGGGGGGGGGGGGGGGGGGGGGGGGGGGGGGGGGGGGGGGGGGGGGGGGGGGGGGGGGGGGGGGGGGGGGGGGGGGGGGGGGGGGGGGGGGGGGGGGGGGGGGGGGGGGGGGGGGGGGGGGGGGGGGGGGGGGGGGGGGGGGGGGGGGGGGGGGGGGGGGGGGGGGGGGGGGGGGGGGGGGGGGGGGGGGGGGGGGGGGGGGGGGGGGGGGGGGGGGGGGGGGGGGGGGGGGGGGGGGGGGGGGGGGGGGGGGGGGGGGGGGGGGGGGGGGGGGGGGGGGGGGGGGGGGGGGGGGGGGGGGGGGGGGGGGGGGGGGGGGGGGGGGGGGGGGGGGGGGGGGGGGGGGGGGGGGGGGGGGGGGGGGGGGGGGGGGGGGGGGGGGGGGGGGGGGGGGGGGGGGGGGGGGGGGGGGGGGGGGGGGGGGGGGGGGGGGGGGGGGGGGGGGGGGGGGGGGGGGGGGGGGGGGGGGGGGGGGGGGGGGGGGGGGGGGGGGGGGGGGGGGGGGGGGGGGGGGGGGGGGGGGGGGGGGGGGGGGGGGGGGGGGGGGGGGGGGGGGGGGGGGGGGGGGGGGGGGGGGGGGGGGGGGGGGGGGGGGGGGGGGGGGGGGGGGGGGGGGGGGGGGGGGGGGGGGTTATTGTTTGCAGTATTCGTCGTGTTCTACCACTTTGTTGGATTGATAAACATCGAGTATATTAGGCAATCAAGGTAAAAACAATTTATGATTTCACATGAGGTGATTTTTGGGGTTAGTTATAAGCGCCTAATTTTTGCCCAGTGTCTATTTCAATCCTGATACCATCACTGGGTGACTGACAACCCATTACAGATCTCTAATCTTACCTTCGTTTTTCCCCGAGTGGAATAAGATTACCAAAAGAGTATCCTGCAATAGTGTCGCCCGTGCATGCATCAGTTCATGTGAATGAGTGCAATGGAATGATGAGAAGGTGAATCTTGCTCCCAACGCGGTTAGGAAATGAGTCCAATTTATTCTCCTATTTCATCATGATTGATGACCAGATGAATAGATGATCATGTGCTGGTAGATAAGTAGGTAGATATGTTTGCACGATGATCAGCTAATCCTTCTTCGTACTTTTTTTGCGGGTGATCCTTCTTTGTACCTGAAACTTATGGAATTGCAATGATCTGCGATTTTAGAGAGGAGGCGCTTGCCTGACCTTAATGATGAGGCCCTACAAAGTCAAGTTCCGGCATGAGCGGTCGTGGGGTACTAAAGTACGCGGGAGAGAAAAAACAATACGGATACAAGCCCAAAGGGTGATAACAACTACACAACGCCAATCACAGGCCTACAAACTATCACGATGCCCATAAGGAGACGGAAGATGGGTGGCGTCCGGCCATAGAAATCCCCTATCCACCACGCGGCAGCTCAATACACTTTGCTCCACGCTTCTTTTGTCCTTTCGCATGGCCAGGAGCTTCCACAACTGCAAGAAAGATACTATTTTGTACAAGAGGTCAGCCGGGTGGCGGAAGAAGATCCTTCTATCAATGCTTTGTTACGCGTCATCCATAACGCCCATGACAGGGCCCCGAAACCAACCCACACCAAGTGACGATCGCTCCCAGTCGTACCCTGAATGAACCTAAGCACCTCTGAGAACCCACTCGGGTTCTAAGACCCCCTAGTTATCTCTTGTATGGAACTCCACATGAATCATGCCACAATACATCTAAACAAAAGATGGCCACGGTCCTCGACCTCACCACACCACACACAATTGCCATCACCCAGGTCGTTCCTCCTTTGAACTTGACCACCACTGGTAATGCAATTGCGCGCTACTTGCCGCAAAAAGATCTTAACTTTAGCAGGCAACCTAGCCTTCCGTAGCCCACTAAGGTCACACGGATTTGTAGCTTTGAAGATTTCTTTGTACAAAGATCCTGTAGAAAAGCATCCCGAGGCTTCAAGCTTCCATGATACCTCATCTCTCCCCCTAGCAGGATGAACTTCTTGAAGCTTAGATTGGAGCTCCTCCCATTCATTTATCTTCGTTGGCACTAGAAATCGTCTACCCAGTTGCCACCTCTCGTTGATCCAAACATCCGCCACCTTGGCATTAGGTTTGCCGGAAATTGCGAACGGGGCCAGGAACATCTCGCAAAGCGATTGATCACCACACCAAACATCGAGCCAGAAGGAGGCCGATTTGCCAGTATGAATCACAAACTTTGTGCCCAACCGCAGGAGGTGGCACACCGTCCTGACATCTTTAGCAAATTGAGACAACTTGACGTTAGGACGAAACTCCATTCCTCGGCCAGTTAGGTATTTGTTGGAAAAGACGAACATGCACAACCCCCTCTCCCGTAAGGATTTCCCGTGCCCACTTGGCCATGAGACACTAGTTCATGACTTTAGTACTAATAACTCCGAGACCCCCCACCTCTTTTGGGGAACAGATATGTTCCCATTTGACCATGTGCTATTTTTGCTTCCCCTGCTCCTTGGCCTAGAAGAACCTTGATCTAACTTTAGCAATGATCAGCGATGCGCACCCAGAAACTCGTTTTGCGCATTTACGGTACTTGACAGTACATCTCACACCACTTGTTTTTTCTGTGATTCGTGCTAGCTATTGCCCACACATATGTATATTCTTTGTATTGCTTTCTCACTTTCTGGTATTCTTGGTGTGTCAGTTTGATGGGTCCCATAATACTACTTCCTGTCAGTATAGTATGCATGCGACATCACTTTTCTCTCTCTCCCAAACAAATCCATAGACTTTCTTTTATTAAACAAATTAAATCACTCATATCTTCTAAACTATAAAGTCGTTTTTGAAACTTCTTATATATATTTGAATTTCTAGCGCAAAGACCTTTAGAACAAGATCAATCTTGAATACATTTTGACTAGTTTGAAAAAAGTGAAATATGCTATTCTAAAATGTCAATTTGTGAAACTGGTATTTGGAAATGTGTAACCGTTTATTTCAAACGAGTAAAATATGTTATTTCAAAAATTTGCAATTGAAATAGATGTGATTTTTGTGAAACAAGTCAGCGGAAAGTGAAATGTGATGTCAACATGTGAAATTGATTTTTTAAATATGTGTAACAGTTTATTTCAAAAGAGCGAAATATGTTTTGACAAAAATGTGCAATTGAAACACATATGATTTTTATAAAACAAGCCAGTGAAAAGTGAATGTAATGTCAACATGGGAAATTGATTATTTTGAAATGTGTAACGATTTATTTCAAATGGTGAAATATGTTATCTTAAAAATGTGCAATTGAAATACATGTGATTTTTGTGAAATAAGCTAGTACAAAGTGAAATGTAGCTGCTGAAATTGATTTTTTTTTTACGAAACTGAAATGTCAGCTTGTGAAACTGATTAAAACCATTATATTCAAAAGATTTCAAAACTGTGAAATATGTGAAATATGTTTCATGAATTTTAAACCCATTTAGAATGTATCAAATATTGGTCTTGTTTTTAAGGTCTTTGCGACATGAGTTTAGATATATAAAAAGTTTTAAAATTGGAATATTGGTTCTAGGAGTCATTGAAAATGATATGAGAAAAATTAAACGCAAGTCTTTAGTTGGACAGGCAATACGCACATGCACTCTCTCACTTAACAAAAAGCTGTTGTTGTGGACCCCCTTCTTTTTGTATTGTTGTGTATTTCCTAAACAAAATTACTTGTTTTTTATACGAAACAGTGTCGTATGTGCCGCTACGTAGCTTTACTGCGCAATTTTTCAATTTAGATGCGCACCTGTTTTCCCTTTCTCTGATCAACTAGCTGTCCCAGCGGCGTGTGTACACGAGATGCCCATCGTTAGTACTGTCTCATTGCACAATGGGTTGAAAGTTAAGACCGTGATTTCGCTTTCACAAATACTCCCTCCGTAAACGCTCTTATATTTCTTTACAGAGGAAGAACTTATCAAGCAATTGGCAGATTATTCGTACCACTCTCTTCTCAAACTACAACGGGATGTGGAAGATGTTTGTGCAAACTTTTCTCCACTTTCCCACCTGTATCGTCACCTCACAAATGGGCAACTGACATGTATCCATGAATTAATATATAGGAGCCTAAAGCCATCAAACCTTCAGACACTTTTCACAAAGAACAACCGAACAGAAGTCAAAACATTATAGTATGCCATCCAAGATTTTAGTATGTCTAGTTTTGGACCAACCAAACATGCTCTATAATCTATATGACCACCCATGTATACAGAGGTAAAAAGAACCGTAAAACAGTCTTTAGTTCTTTCCATCACATGAAGCATTCCCTTTTTCACTTTCTTTCCTTTTTTGTCTTCATCTAGTAGACACTGTTCAGGTAGAAGAACAGGGCCGCCAATGCAACGATTCCAACTGCGATACCAATAGGCAAAGCTTTCCTGCAAGAGAGCAAAATAATTTTCCAAAGTTCGTCATCAATCAGTCTCCACTCTTTGAAATTAACATCACAATGCTGAATCGACGCGTATGAACGAGAAGTCAAGCTAATTGGTTATTTTCCTTTTCTTCTTGTAGGGTTCAACTACTTACCCCACGGTCTCGTCCTTTTTGAGCTGCTCCTTCCTCGCCTTCCGGGCATCAGTGGCGTTGGCGTTCTTGGCCACCGGTGGTTCGTAAGGCCTGAATCTTCTCTTGGGAGCGGCACAGACTGCATCACCAATGGAGACCAGTTGGTTGGAATATGAAAATGAATGACAACTTCTTTTTAAGCCAAGAACCGTACAACACTCATTCTACCATATTTTCATATATATTAACATGCAACATGTACACATAAAGAAAGGCAAAAAGTAAAGAAAAGAGTCTAGTACACATTTAAAACAGTTGTAGAAGTAGATAAATTAGAGCCCCAGAATCACAGACGATGTTGACTATATTTTAATCTTCTTTGCAAAAAATCAGTACCTCTGATCCAAATTAATTGGCGCAGCTATAAAGTACATGGCTATAAAATTGGGGCTGACCGAAACTGTGTCAACAAATCATGTGTGAGCGAGAAAATGAGGACTAACAAGGGCAACGGATTTGCTTGCTTTCCACACTCTACCTCGCTTTTGTGCCACAAGTGAAGTCACAGTTTTTTTAGAGTCAAGCCACAGTTTTTGTGATGGCTAAATTGGCCGCCGCCCTCGTGGCAAATGCAATGGCAAGTGAGGTAAGAGTCTAAGCAACAATGCTACATCAACGGAGAGTTACTTAAGGATTACGAGCTGATCTTTAGCTGGCAGTTTTTCATTGGATTAGGAGGAGAAAGGGGCCCACCCCCGGCGGTGGAGAGATTTTATGGTAAGTCCCGTAACAGCCCCGTAAAACGCCTGTGTGTTTATCATTTTTGGTAGGAGTCTACGTGGGTGCAATGAAACACTCGTGGAATTTATGTGCCTAACGGCTCCTTTGATTCATAGGAATTCTGGATGATTTGGATTCTCAGGAATTTTTTCTGATTCATATAATTGGAATCCTTAGGAATTATTCCTTAGAATTCATTTGTATTATGCTTTGAAGGAAAATTTTCATCCCCTCAAGCTTCTTGGCAGAATCCCTTTGTTTTTGCTATGCTAGCACTTTTCCATTCAAATTCCTATAATTTTCTAATTCTATAGGATTCAAGAGGGTATGATAGTGCAACCATGCGTTTTTTTCTTCTATATTCCAGCGTTTTAATAATCCTGTGAATCAGAAAAGCCCTAACATCCGGTAAAGTGTGGTTACACAAAATTTTCTCACCAGGGCAGTAGTAGTCATCGGACAGCTTCTCAAACGGAGTCTTGTCCTTGTATATGTACCTACAACATTCGCAAAAATGCAGCGCATATCAGGAGCAGAGCGGTCAATTTCACCGTAGCAACGCGCGGGCAGGCTCACCCACCCGCAGTCCCGGCAGATGTAGGCCTGCTTCGTCTCAACGCGGCCGAACCGCATCGTGATCCGCGCCGCCGCCGCGGACCTCGCCCTGCACGGCGCTGGCAGCCGCACCCGCACAAGCAGCGGCGGCGCGTAGAACGCCGACCGGAGCCGCGCGGGGCTCCCCGCCGGCGCGCGCGTCAGCGACGGGGCCTGCATCTGCAGTGCCATTGCTGCAACTCTCTCTCTCTCTCTCCCGGATTCTTCTTTACGGCCTAGCCCGTGGAGGCAACAGCTGATCGACGCACGATCTGCCAAGAGCTGCTGATCGAGAGCGATGAAATGCACGCCGGAAAGCACTGTGGGAGGAGGGGTGGGGGTGCCTGGAGAGGAAGAATCGAGGGGATAAGAGTCGGTGGTTGGACCGTTGGTGCTGGAAGCATCGCACTTTTCCTTTGCTGCCTAGTGGAGTGGAGGAGGTGAGGGCAGTGTGGAGGCTGCGTGGCATTCATGGCTTCCCTTCGCTCGCTATCCCTTTCCACTGGACGCGGGCCACTTCCACTTGGCGTCCTCTTCATCTCTGGACTGGACGGGATTCCTCTGTCCTGCTGTCGGATGACAAATTAGCATGGTTTTTTTCACAAGAACGCCAATGTTTTTTTACGAGAAAACTTCCAATCTATTCATCTTTAATCATGGCAGTACAACGAACACCAGAAATAATAAAAATTATATCCAGATCTGTAGACCACCTAGCGACGGCTACGAGCACTGAAGCGAGCCGAAGGCGCGCCGTCGTTATTGCCCCTCCCTCACGGAGCCAGGCAAAACTTGTTGTAGTAGACAGTTGGGAAGTCGTCGTGCTAACGCCCCATAGGACCAGCACAACAGGACAGCAACCGCCGTCGATGAAGAGTAGCGTAGATTGAAAGGACCAAACCTGAAAACACATGAACATAGACGAACTACGACCAGATCTGAACAAATCCACCAAGGGCAAATTTGCCGGAGACACACCTCCGCACGCCCACCGATGATGCTAGACACACCATCGGGACGGGGCTAGGTGGAGAGAACCTTATTCCATCTTCAGGGAGCCGCCGCCGTCTCGTCTTCCTGAGCAGGACACAAACCCTAACAAAACACGAAGAAAAAACCGAAAACAGAGCCCTCCCGCCGGCAAAGGCCAAGATCCACAGCGCCGCCATGGCCCTAAGGCCACCGGAGACAAGGCGGACCACCGGCGGGAGGCGACCCTAGACTTCTTTTCTTGGGGAGGAGGTAGCGTGTTGTGGCTACAAGAACGCCAATGTTGTACCATATATTTTTAAGAAAGATTGGATTAATTTGCATTGTGAATAGATGGATAGGTGCTTAAGTGCTCTAATCAAGTGTCGAGGGAAAAAAGAGAACTAACCATTAATAGATCGTTATGAAGGTGGTTGTATTTACTATATCATACAAAATGAAACCGCATATTTGATTTCCTACTAACAAGCCCGTGTTAAATATGTGTCTCAAGCTGTTAGTTTTAAGTCATACCGTTTGTAGATAGGGCACGGGTCTGAGTTGGACACTTTTTTTCCCTGCGAGTTAAAAGAGCTTTATTGCTTACTTAATTAATTAGGCATACAATCATGATACAACATGTCATGATTGGATGATGCAATGCCTTCCTCTCAAAAACAATTGGATGATGCAACTGCAGTTGCTCCCAGCTGATAAGATGAAAGAATGGAAGTTGGTCATTTGCTTGGTCTCCTGGATGATATGGAAGGAATGAAACAACCGTGTGTTCAATGCTGACATATGCTCTGTTCCACAACTCATGAGACGAATCATGGATGAGGCAAGATGTTGGTCAGCGGCTGGGCTTAACTTGCTCGACAGAATATTTGAACCACCTTGATTTTCCCCTTGTTTGTTGCTGGGTGTTTTCTTTCTGGATGCCAGTTCCAGCCTCTTTTTGTCTCTAAGACTTTGTATTCCGCCTCTCTTGATTAATCAATGAAATACGGCCCTAGGCCGTCTTTTCATCAAAAATGATACAACATGTTCATTAGGAAAATAGGAGTGCAACTAAGCCATAAACATTTCCTCCTAACACTTGTCGCCTGCTTCTGAAAATGCAACTATCCCTGGGTGGTTTTGGTAATTACTAACAACATATAGCTCATTGAACTAATGATATTTCAAGATAAATATTTCAGGAAAGTTCAATGATTGGCATGGCATGGATTAGAAATGTGGACCCCTCAAAATGCTAAGGACAAAAGATTGGCTCAAGCTCTAAAGCTCAAGACTCTACATTTTTTTTAGTGATCCAAGATCACATTGAGTCCATAGGAAAAGCCAATACTATTAAAAGGGGATGAGGTGTTGCTTAATGGATTGCTTGCTCAAAATGCTTAGTGATATGCTCCAAAAACCCTCAACCACTTTCTCATATCCACATATGTCCCAAACCAAACGTCAAACTCGGCCCCACCGAAACACTCTATCCCGCGCCACCGAGTTCACTTGACATAGCCACTGCCACAAACCCTAGTCACTTCGGTCTCACCGATAGGGATCTCGGTCTCACCAAGATGAGATTGCAAACTCTCTGTTTCCCTTCATAACGTTTCGGTCCAACCGAGATGAGCGATCGGTCCCACCGAGTTCGCAATGCAAACTCTCGGTTTCCCCTTCGTAACGTTTCGGTCTCACCGAGATGAGCGAATCGGTCCCACCGAGTATGCCTGACCAACTCTCTGGTTAGCTTATTGCCAAAATCGGTCCCACCGAGTTTGTGTAATCGGTCTCACCGAGATTACGTTATGCCCTAACCCTAATGAAATCGGTCCCACCGAGTTGACATGTCGGTCCCACCGAAAAGCCTAACGTTCACATTTTGAACTAAATCGGTCTGACCGAGTTTCATTATTCGGTCCCACCGAGTTTGGTGATTTGTGTGTAACGGTTAGATTTTGTGTGAAGGCTATATATACCCCTCCACCCACTCTTTATTCGAAGAGAAAGCCATCAGAACGTGCCTACACTTCCAGCATACATTTTCTGAGAGAGAACCACCTACTCATGTGTTGAGACCAAGATATTCCATTCCAACCACATAAATCTTGATCTCTAGCCTTCTCCAAGTTGCTTTCCACTCAAATCATCTTTCCACCAAATCCAAATCTGTGAGAGAGAGTTGAGTGTTGGGGAGACTATCATTTGAAGCACAAGAGCAAGGAGTTCATCATCAACACACCATCTATTACCTTTTGGAGAGTGGTGTCTCCTAGATTGGTTAGGTGTCACTTGGGAGCCTCCGTCAAGATTGTGGAGTTGAACCAAGGAGTCTGTACGGGCAAGAAGATCGCCTACTTCGTGAAGATCTGCCCTAGTGAGGCAAGTCCTTCGTGGGCGATGGCCATGGTGGGATAGACAAGGTTGCTTCTTCGTGGACCCTTCGTGGGTGGAGCCCTCCGTGGACTCGCGCAGCCGTTACCCTTCGTGGGTTGAAGTCTCCATCAACGTGGATGTACGATAGCACCACCTATCGGAACCACGCCAAAAATCTCCATGTCTACATTGCGTTTGCTCCCTCCAAACTCCTCCTTTACCTTCACGTGCAATGTTTTACATTCCGCTGCTATACTCTTAGACTTGCATGTGTAGGTTGATTGCTTGACTTGTGCTATGTTGCTAAAATCTGCCAAGACTTAAAATTGGGAAAAGGCTAGATTTTTATTTGGTCAAGTAGTCTAATCACCCCCCTCTAGACATACTTTCGATCCTACAAGTGGTATCAGAGCTACGGTCTCCATTTGCCTTGATTTCCACAGCTTTTGGTGATCATAGCCTTGGTTTCACAACCTAGGAGAGTATGGCGTCTAGCGAGGGAAATTACCACCGTAGAGGTCCTTACTTTGATGGTACTAATTTTGCTAGTTGAAAGCACAAGATGAAAATGCATATTCTTGGACATAACCCCGCCGTTTGGGCTATTGTGTGTATTGGCTTGCAAGGTGAATTCTTTGATGGGAGAGAGCCGAACCGTGAAGCTACCGCGGAAGAGTTGAAGATGCTGCAATACAACGCTCAAGCTTGTGATATTCTCTTCAACGGATTGTGCCCCGAAGAGTTCAACAAAATCAGCCGTCTTGAGAATGCAAAGGAAATTTGGGATACTTTGATTGATATGCACGAGGGTACCGACTCCGTCAAGGAATCCAAATTGGATGTGCTTCAAAGTCAGCTTGACAAGTTCAAAATGAAGGATGGTGAAGGTGTCGCTGAAATGTACTCTAGGCTTGCTCTTATCACAAATGAGATTGCCGGCTTAGGAAGTGAAGAGATGACCGATAGATTCATCATCAAGAAGATCCTAAGAGCCTTGGATGGAAAATATGATACCGTGTGCACATTGATCCAAATGATGCCCAATTACAAAGATCTCAAGCCAACGGAAGTCATTGGAAGAATTGTTGCTCATGAGATGTCACAACAAGTCAAGTGGTGCTTACAAAGCCTCATGTGATACTCCTACATCATCAAGTGAGAAACAAACCTTCAATGAAGAATTAAGCCTAATGGTGAAGAACTTCAACAAGTTCTACAAGAGTAGAAGCATTGAAAGAAGTTCCAAGTCAAGGTCCTACAATGAGAAAAGATCTTCTAGTCGCGAGCGAAATTGCTACAATTGTGAAAGACCCGGACACTACTTCAATGAGTGTACGGCTCCCTACAAAAGAAGAGAAGATTCTCCCAAAAGAAGAAGTAGAAGAGAAGAATCACCACCAAGAGAGAGAAGGAGTAGAGATGATCGTTATGAACGAAGAACCTCTCGGAGAAGCAAGGATTCGGAAAGGAAGGACAAATCATCAAAGAGCTACACAAAATGAAGACATCAAGCTCACGTTGGTTAATGGGTATCCGGCTCCGACTCCGACCATCACTCCGAAAAAAGTTATCACTCCGACTCCGAATATACTCAAGATGAAGGTGTTGCCGGTCTAGCACTTGTGTCAACCAACTCCTATGACATATTTGACTCTCCAAATGAAGGAATTGGAAGATGCTTCATGGCTAAAGGCCCAAAGGTATCACACCCCGAGTATGTTGATTTCAATAGTGATGAAGATGATTTTCTAGGAGATGATGATTTACTTGTTGACAACTCTAGTTATGAAAACTATGATGAACTTGCTATTAATCATGCTAATCAAGATAAAATGAATGACGATGATAAGAAGGAGATTGAGCGTCTAACTAAAGAACTAAACACACTTAAGTTAGCTCATGAAACTATCTTGGAAGATCATCGAGAACTTTTAAAGACTCATGAGAAGCTACGCTTTAAAAAGCTCAACCTTGAGCAAGAGCATGGGTTCTTAAAAGCAATCAATGATGATCTTCGCAAGAAAAGTTCTTCTTACATTGCCAAGCGTTTACTCTTGTCTACTTACATGCCACAAGTAAAATCTAGCAACAAGAGTAAGAAAGATTCTTCATCTAGTAGTAAAAATAATCATGCTAAATCCAATGTTGTTGCTTCTAGTTCTCTTGATTCCACTAATGATTTTCTTAGCCAAGTTACACTTGAGCAAGAAAATAGTTTATTTAAGGGAATTATAGATAAAGGTGTTTACAAGAGCCTTGCCGGAAGTAAGCAATTTGAGGAAACTGTACGCAAGCAAGGAAGGCACTGGAAGAATCAAGGTGTTGGTTTTGAACGAAAGTTCAATGCCAATGGAGTTGAGTGGGAAGAAGATCAATACCCCAAGACGAAGTTTGTTCCTCAACAAGAGAAGTATGATCCTACTTCTTTTTAAGGGACACAAGCTCAAGATGATCTTCCACCACAAGACCACAAGCAAAAAGGCAAGGACAAGCTTCAAGAGGAGATTGATGCATTTGAAGAAGCTCCTAAAGCCTTGGTCAAGTGGGTTCCCAAGACTACGTCAAGTTCTACTTCATCAAGTACGACTACAACTCCAAGGATTCCCATTAAGATGATGTGGATCCCAAAGAAGAAGAACTAGAGAGTTCTTGAGGGTGACTCCGCCAACATACTTCACTCATATCACTTTGGCAAGGACAAGTGCAAACAACTTCCACATCTTGCACTAGTTCAAGGAGTCACAAACCCTCTTGTTGGTAAGACAAGGGACAAGGTAACCTAATGTTTTCATGGACATCATCTTGTGTGAACATCACTCTATGTCTATGGATATCCTTGTTTGTTCCTTGTGGGACTAACCCGTGTAGGTATTGAAAGTGCAACTCACTCCAATGGATTGCTCCGAATGATCTACATCAACATTGAGCGTCCACATCTTCAACACCTATATGAAGTCATCATCGACAAAACCCAAGGTTAGTTCATCCCTCTAAGGGGGGATATCACATCTAGGGGGAGCTTTACTCTAATAAATTAAGCTAAAGCAACTCTAATGGTGTGAACACAACAATACTTTATGTAAAAGTTAAACGATGAGTATGACCTATGATCAAATGTTCTCATTTGACTCCTAAGTCAATATACTCATATATAGATGACCTAGTCATAGCCAATTGCTTGATAGATGCTAGAGCATTTGTGCATGCTTTGTCACATATTTCATTTGCCATTTTATTGTGTGAGCATGTTGATTGCATATTTTACTCATTCAAGGACATCCATTTGTTGCTTTGATTGTTTGGCTTTTTCTCTTTTGCCAAATAGATGGACAAGAATGCCTAAGAACCCCCTCTAGCTATCTATGCTTTTCTCGTCTCAAACTCTATTCATGCTACATCACAAAATTTGATCAAGTCAGATTCGAGCCACTCTGTGTGAGGAGCACTCGGAGTCCCCGATTCGTCATAGACTTAAACTTCCAAAACCTCTTTGTGTATTTCGGTATGACCGAGTCATCCACTTCGGTCACACCGAGTTCACTAAGTTGATCTAGGTTTTTAATCTCGGTGCAACCGATTTGAACTTTTCGGTCACATCGAGTTGCAGTAACCGCTTGCGATTCTGCATCTCGGTGCCACCGAATTGTTCCACTCGGTCACACCGACAGGGTCGGGATATATAAACCCACGGGTGAGATTTTGGAAATTTCTTCAAACTCCTCAGCCCGCGCGTGTCCTGCTCTGCCTCCTCGGGTCTCCGAATCATCTCCTCACCGCCAGCGACCTCCCGCTGCTGGTTTCTGTTGCCGTCAACGGAATTCTGCTCCGCCGTTGTCGCCGTAGCGAACTCCCGCCGAACTAGGGTATGGGTTCGACTCTTTGTGCTATTTCCTTACTCCGATTCGTAGCACATTGCTTTGCCATGATCTTTACCACGTATGAAAACAATCTATCCACAGAAAACATCCTTTAGGTTAGATTTGATTCGAAAATTTAGGGTTAGGCTTCCGCCGAACTCATCTCGGACTGACCAAGTTGTGGAAATCGGTCTCACCGATTTGGCTTAGGCCATTGCACATGCGTTTTTCGGTCTGACCAAAAATTGCAAATCGGTGTGACCGAGTTCAACTCTCTGTGAAACCCTAGCGATCTCGGAGCCACTGAACTGTGACTCAGTCTGACCGAGTTCACTAGTTTAGGTTCCAAAAGTTGCTTCGGTGTCACCGAGTTTAACAAATCGGTAGCTCCGAAATGCTTTCTGTGGAGAACTAAAACTAAGTTTTTGACTCATCTGTTTTGCAAAAACTCTGCACTTTGTGATGCTCATCTATTCTACCTCATCTATATCTATTCACAGGGTTTGCTGTCAGTTTGCTTGCCAAGATGTCTGACCAGAGTGATAGCCAGAACAGATCTGAAGAGCAAGTGCAAATGAGTGAGGGCACTAGTCCCTCAAGCAGCTATGATGAAGGCAGCAGGAGCACTCCAAGTAACTTGCCCAAGGCAGCCACTAGAACAAGGAAGAAGAGAACCTCAGACTCCGAGGATGAGGACTATGTGGTTGTTGAGGATGAGGCCACCTCAAGGAAGGAAGTGCTGAGGAAGGAATATGGCACTGCTACTGCAACCAAGCCTGGGTTGCACAAGAAGGCACCTGCAAAGAGAGTCCCAATGTCAAAGGCCAGATCCTCCACTCATGAAACTTCCAAGCCAAGGAAAGTTCCAACAGGAGAAACCATGCAGTTCACAATAGAACAATCAGATGATGATGTGGCTGGTGGCAAGAAAAAGAAAAGGGCAAGAACCATAGCAAAAGTTCTTGGAAAATCCTCCATGAGGAGAGATTCTGATGAAGAAGAGGAAGAGGAAGAGGAAGAGGATGCTGCACCAGCACCCAAGTCTCAGAAGCTTATGGGAGATGCTATCAAGTCAGGGGCTGCAACATCAAAGCCCAATATTGCTCCCAAAGCAACAGCTCAAGCTCAGAAGCCTTCTAAACCCAAGAGAAGCACCAGAAACATCCCAGCTGAAGAGAAGAACAAGGCCCCAGTGCCTGAAGTTGAAGAAGAAGATGATGAAGCCCAAGTGCTGAGAAAACTGAAACCCAAGATTCCAGACCACAATGACACTCATCCAGTGGCAGAGGACATGAACATCAGAAAGGATGCATGATTGAGACTTTGGAGACAGTCTGATCCATATGCTGTGAGAAGGAGAACTGCAGTGGACTACAGGTTCCACACCAAAGAACAACAAGACTTCTATGAGACCATTTTGCTTGACAAGAAGCCAATTGTCTGTGACATGAGATGGTTGATTGGGAATACATTAAAGACACTACTAGAAATCCACATTTTACCTAGGGCCATCTACCCTAGGTGAAATGCAAAAAACCATAGGGAAAGACTTTCCCTAGGGCGAACCTTAGGGAAAGTATAGTCGGGAAAGGCTCCTTTACCTACAGCGCACTTGCCAAGCTCTAGGGAAACATTCTTTCCCTAGGGGACCAAATGCTAGGTAAAGATATTCAGATGGATGACGTGTCCAACATGGACAGGAGCTTTACCTACGGCCATAGCAAGCTCTAGGGAAAGATCATCCAACATTTTTCAATTCATATTCCCATAATTCAAATATATAAATTTGTATTCATCCATTTATATATAATATAAATAGCCCACAACAAACAATCACGGGGGGGGGGGGGGGGGGGGGGGGGGGGGGGGGGGGGGGGGGGGGGGGGGGGGGGGGGGGGGGGGGGGGGGGGGGGGGGGGGGGGGGGGGGGGGGGGGGGGGGGGGGGGGGGGGGGGGGGGGGGGGGGGGGGGGGGGGGGGGGGGGGGGGGGGGGGGGGGGGGGGGGGGGGGGGGGGGGGGGGGGGGGGGGGGGGGGGGGGGGGGGGGGGGGGGGGGGGGGGGGGGGGGGGGGGGGGGGGGGGGGGGGGGGGGGGGGGGGGGGGGGGGGGGGGGGGGGGGGGGGGGGGGGGGGGGGGGGGGGGGGGGGGGGGGGGGGGGGGGGGGGGGGGGGGGGGGGGGGGGGGGGGGGGGGGGGGGGGGGGGGGGGGGGGGGGGGGGGGGGGGGGGGGGGGGGGGGGGGGGGGGGGGGGGGGGGGGGGGGGGGGGGGGGGGGGGGGGGGGGGGGGGGGGGGGGGGGGGGGGGGGGGGGGGGGGGGGGGGGGGGGGGGGGGGGGGGGGGGGGGGGGGGGGGGGGGGGGGGGGGGGGGGGGGGGGGGGGGGGGGGGGGGGGGGGGGGGGGGGGGGGGGGGGGGGGGGGGGGGGGGGGGGGGGGGGGGGGGGGGGGGGGGGGGGGGGGGGGGGGGGGGGGGGGGGGGGGGGGGGGGGGGGGGGGGGGGGGGGGGGGGGGGGGGGGGGGGGGGGGGGGGGGGGGGGGGGGGGGGGGGGGGGGGGGGGGGGGGGGGGGGGGGGGGGGGGGGGGGGGGGGGGGGGGGGGGGGGGGGGGGGGGGGGGGGGGGGGGGGGGGGGGGGGGGGGGGGGGGGGGGGGGGGGGGGGGGGGGGGGGGGGGGGGGGGGGGGGGGGGGGGGGGGGGGGGGGGGGGGGGGGGGGGGGGGGGGGGGGGGGGGGGGGGGGGGGGATCCTATGAGAGAGAGTTGAGTGTTGGGGAGACTATCATTTGAAGCACAAGAGAAAGGAGTTCATCATCAACGCACCATTTGTTACTTCTTGGAGAGTGGTGTCTCCTAGATTGGCTAGGTGTCACTTGGGAGCCTCCGACAAGATGGTCATGAGTGTGTTGACATGGCTCTTACGGCTCAACGCATCGGCTACTACGTTAGCCTTTCCCGGATGATAATGCAACCTCATATCATAATCCTTAATGAGCTCCAACCATCTCCTTTGCCTGAGATTTAACTCCTTTTGCGCGAAGATATACTTTAAACTCTTGTGGTCCGTGTACACCTCACAATGGTTTCCGATGAGAAAATGTCTCCATGTCTTCAATGCATGCACTACGGATGCTAACTCCAAATCATTTGTAGCATAATTCAACTCATGGGGTTTAAGCTGTCGTGAGTGAAAGTGCAACTATCCCTAGGTGGTTTTGGTAATTCATAACAACATATAGCTCATTGAGCTAATGCTATTCCAAGACTATTATTTCAGGAAAGCTCAATGAATGGCATGGCATGGATGATGAAAGTGGATCCCTCAAAATACTAAGGACAAAGGATTGGCTCAAGCTCAAAAGCTCAAGACTCTTCATTTTATATTTCAGTGATCCAAGATCACATTGAGTCTATAGGAAAAGCCAATACCATCAAGGAGGGATGAGGTGTTGCTTAATGAGCCTCTTGCTTCATGTGCTTAGTGATATGCTCCAAAACCCTCAGCTACTTTCTCACATCCACATATGACCTAAATCCAGAGCCAAAATCGGTCACACCGATTCTTCCAACCCGGCACCACCGATTTCAAATGTCATAGCCACTGCCACAAACCCTAGGCAAATCGGTCTTACCGATAGGGATCTCGGTCTCACCAAGATGGGATTGTAATCTCTCTGTTTCCCTTCGTAACGTTTCGGTCTAACCGAAGTGAGCGATCGGTCCCACCGAGATTGCAATGTAAACTCTATGTTTCCCTTTTGTAACATTTCGGTCCCACCGAAAAGAGCAAATCGGTCCCACCGAGTTTACCTGACCAACTCTCTGGAAAGCTTATTACCAAAATCGGTCTTACCGAGTTTGTGTAATCGGTCTTACTGAGATTACATTATGCCCTAACCCTAACCGAATCGGTCTCACCGAGTTGCATGTCGGTCCCACCGAAAATCACTAACGGTCACTAGGTTTACTAAATCGGTCTGACCGAGTCTGTTGAATCAGTCCCACCAAGATTGGTAAATTGTGTGTAACGGTTAGATTTTGCGTGGAGGCTATATATACCCCTCCACCTCCTCTTCATTCGTGGAGAGAGCCATCAGACTGAACCTACACTTCCAACTTACCATTTCTGAGAGAGAACCACCTACTCGTGTGTTGAGGACAAGATATTCCATTCCTACCATATGAATCTTGATCTCTAGCCTTCCCCAAGTTGGGGGGGGGGGGGGGGGGGGGGGGGGGGGGGGGGGGGGGGGGGGGGGGGGGGGGGGGGGGGGGGGGGGGGGGGGGGGGGGGGGGGGGGGGGGGGGGGGGGGGGGGGGGGGGGGGGGGGGGGGGGGGGGGGGGGGGGGGGGGGGGGGGGGGGGGGGGGGGGGGGGGGGGGGGGGGGGGGGGGGGGGGGGGGGGGGGGGGGGGGGGGGGGGGGGGGGGGGGGGGGGGGGGGGGGGGGGGGGGGGGGGGGGGGGGGGGGGGGGGGGGGGGGGGGGGGGGGGGGGGGGGGGGGGGGGGGGGGGGGGGGGGGGGGGGGGGGGGGGGGGGGGGGGGGGGGGGGGGGGGCCCTCAGTGGACTCGCGCAACCGTTACCCTTCGTGGGTTGAAGTCTCCATCAATGTGGATGTACGATAGCACCACCTATCGGAACCACGACAAAAACATCCATGTCTCCAATTGCGTTTGAATCCTCCAATACCTTCCCTTTACATTCTTGCAATTTGCATGCTTTAATTTCCGCTGCTCATATACTCTTTGCATGCTTGCTTGAATTGTGTGAAGATTGCTTGACTTGTGCAAAGATAGCTAAAATCTGCCAAAGTCTAAAATTGGGAAAAGGTTGAGTTTTCAATTGGTCAAGTAGTCTAATCACCCCCCCTCTAGACATACTTCAAGGTCCTACAAGTGGTATCAGAGCCTTGGTCTCCATTTGCTTTGATTTCCATAGCTTTTGGTGGTCATAGCCTTGGTTTCACAACCTAGGAGAGTATGGCGTCTAGCGAGGGAAATTATCATCGTAGAGGTCCTTACTTTGATGGCACTAATTTTGCTAGTTGGAAGCATAAGATGAAAATGCATATTCTCGGACATAACCCCGCCGTTTGGGCTATTGTGTGTATTGGCTTGCAAGGTGAATTCTTTGATGGGAGAGAGCCGAACCGTGAAGCTAGTGCGGATGAATTGAAGATGCTGCAATACAACGCTCAAGCTTGTGATATTCTCTTCAATGGCTTGTGCCCCGAAGAATTCAACAAAATCAGCCGTCTTGAGAATGCAAAGCAAATTTGGGATACTTTGATTGATATGCATGAAGGTACCGACTCCGTCAAGGAATCCAAGTTGGATGTGCTCCAAAGTCAGCTTGACAAGTTCAAAATGAAGGATGGTGAAGGTGTCGCTGAAATGTACTCTAGGCTTGCTCTTATCACAAATGAGTTTGCCGACTTAGGAAGTGAAGAGATGACCGACAGATTCATCATCAAGAAGATCCTAAGAGCATTGGATGGAAAATATGATACCGTGTGCACATTGATCCAAATGATGCCAAATTACAAAGATCTCAAGCCAACGGAAGTCATTGGAAGAATTGTTGCTCATGAGATGTCACACAAGGATAAGGAGGAACTTCACAACAAGTCAAGTGGTGCTTACAAAGCCTCATGTGAAGCCCCCACATCATCAAGTGAGAAACAAACCTTCAATGAAGAATTGAGCTTAATGGTGAAGAACTTCAACAAATCCAGATGAATTATCTTCATTTTAGGTGGTGAATGCATTTCACGGTTTGCTCGTAGAAATATCCTAGTGACATTTATGAGAAATTTCTATAGTTTTTGACGATGAATTATTTATCTGTGTGTGCTATGAAGCTTTTAAGTACCGAACCTGGTCAGCTCGATGTTGGATACTTCCGCCTTAATGTGTAGAATCCTTTTTATTTTTGCTGCCATGTTTTCTACTGGAATGCAGCTGTACGCTGCAGCATGCTCCAAGCCTGCAAACAGGCAGCCTGTTTTAGTATTGATTTAGTTGGGCAGGTGCATGCTCTTCAACTCAATTGATTGTGATCTGGACTCATTGAAAGTGCAACTATCCCTAGGTGGTTTTGGTAATTCATAACAACGTATAGCTCATTGAGCTAATGCTATTCCAAGTCAAATATTTCAGGAAAGCTCAATGAATGGCATGTCATGGATGATGAAAGTGGATCCCTCAAAATAATAAGGACAAAGGATTGGCTCAAGCTCAAAAGCTCAAGACTCTACATTTTACATTTTAGTGATCCAAGATCACATTGAGTCTATAGGAAAAGCCAATACTATCAAGGAGGGATGAGGTGTTGCTTAATGAGCCTCTTGCTTCAAGTGCTTAGTGATATGCTCCAAAAACCCTCAACTACTTTCTCACATCTACATATGACCTAAACCCAAAGTCAAAATTGGTCCTACCGATTCTTTCTATCCGGCGCCACCGAGTTCAAATGTCATAGCCACTGCTACAAACCCTAGACAAATCGGTCTCACCGATAGGGATCTCGGTCTCACCGAGATGGGGTTGTAATCTCTCTCTTTCCCTTCGTAACGTTTCGGTCTAACCAAAATGAGCGATCGGTCCCATCGAGATTGCAATGTAAACTCTCTGTTTCCCTTTCCTAACATTTTGGTCTCACTGAAAAGAGCGAATCAGTCCCACCGAGTTTACCTAACCAACTCTCTCGTTAGCTAATTACCAAAATCGATCTCACCGAGTTTGTGTAATCGGTCTTACCGAGATTACGTTATGCCCTAACCCTAACCATATCGGTCCCACCGAGTTGCATGTCGGTCCCACCAAAATCACTAACGGTCACTAGGTTTACTAAATCGGTCTGGCCGAGTTTGTTGATTCGGTCCCACCGAGTTTGGTAAATTGTGTGTAACGGTTAGATTTTGTGTGGAGGCTATATATACCCATCCACCTCCTCTTCATTCGTGGAGAGAGCCATCAGAACAAACCTACACTTCCAACTTACCAGTTCTGAGAGAGAACCACCTACTCATGTGTTGAGGCCAAGATATTCCATTCCTACCATATGAATCTTGATCTCTAGCCGTCCCCAAGTTGCTTTCCACTCAAATCTTCTTCCCACCAGATCCAAATGCTATGAGAGAGAGTTGAGTGTTGGGGAGACTATCATTTGAAGCACAAGAGCAAGGAGTTCATCATCAACACATCATTTGTTACTTCTTGGAGAGTGGTGTCTCCTAGATTGGCTAGGTGTCACTTGGGGGGGGGGGGGGGGGGGGGGGGGGGGGGGGGGGGGGGGGGGGGGGGGGGGGGGGGGGGGGGGGGGGGGGGGGGGGGGGGGGGGGGGGGGGGGGGGGGGGGGGGGGGGGGGGGGGGGGGGGGGGGGGGGGGGGGGGGGGGGGGGGGGGGGGGGGGGGGGGGGGGGGGGGGGGGGGGGGGGGGGGGGGGGGGGGGGGGGGGGGGGGGGGGGGGGGGGGGGGGGGGGGGGGGGGGGGGGGGGGGGGGGGGGGGGGGGGGGGGGGGGGGGGGGGGGGGGGGGGGGGGGGGGGGGGGGGGGGGGGGGGGGGGGGGGGGGGGGGGGGGGGGGGGGGGGGGGGGGGGGGGGGGGGGGGGG
>JAAAWM010012095.1:72500-92500 GCA_036873465.1 Thinopyrum obtusiflorum
CGTAATCACAAGTACTCCTCACATCTTCAACTCTAACACATTGTATCACATAATAAACATATTGTACCTCATAGGACCTACTACATTCTCTTAGGACCTACTATATTCTCTAAGGTAAAATAGCAAAAAACAAGATAGCCCCTCGCTCTCCATTATGGAGAATGCAGATTATCCTGTCTCCAATTCTTGCCTTTCGCTTAATGTTGCTTCCAAGAACCTCCTTACGAATGTCCAAACATTTTTTCCACTCTTTGATTAGCATGTGTTCACCGGTTTCAGAAATTCGATATGCACAGGTGAGATCCGTAGGATGACCTGGCTGTAGGTTCAGAACTTCAAGGCGACCATTGTAATACATCAGATGAGGCACACAATCCATCGGGATTTTCTGTTGAAAAACATAGTAATAACTTCGTAGTTAGCAATGATGTACTAGTTTTAGAAGTATGCAAAAGATGCACGGATGTCGTAATAGTAAAATATCTTACCAGGGTATCTCCATAGAAGTTATCGTGGTTCAACACGTGCACTAGTGGCACGTATTCACCATAATTTGGAGGAGTTCGATAATAGGTATTGTAATTCTCAAAAAAAGTACAATAAGCAATCAGATGATTTTTCTCCTTATAAGTTAATTCGGAGCCATCAGTGTAGTGGGTTTTGTCTACCATCTTCTGCACATTCTTTGAAGATTCAAAATAAGCTGTCAATGGAAATAAGCTGTCAACTATTTTGAAATAAACAATATAAATTAGTTAATAACTATGTTTGAGAAACTCACATTGCGGTAGAATCGGAAGCGTATCAACAAGGACCCAAATGTCCATATTGTCTTGCTCGATGTCAGGATCACCAAGATCCATGCTGACAATCATACCCTCATAAAAACCATACATTTTGCAAAGTGCTTCCCAATTTTGGCAACCAAAATGGGTTACACTCTGAGAATTGTACAGATTTACTTCAAAATCGATAGCTATCTTGAGAGAAGCCACTAGTGAAACCTATGGCCCCCGGGTCTATTTTACAGCATATTAGTTTTCCGTCAACTTGCCAATTTCTGTCGCCGTTCTTTTTATTTTGCAATCTTTACTTTCCAATCTATACAACAAAAATACCAAAAATATTTACTTTACTATCTTTATCAGATCTCACTTTTGCGAGTGACCGTGAAGGGATTGACAACCCCTTAATTTATCGCGTTGGTTGCAAGGTTCTTGATTGTTTATGCGGGTACTAGGTGACTTGAGCGTTGTCTCCTACTGGATTGATACCTTGGTTCTCAAAAACTGAGGGAAATACTTACGCTACTTTGCTGCATCACCCTTTCCTCTTCAAGGGAAAACCAACGCATGCTCACGAGGTAGCAGCACCGTGCGACCAGATGGATCAGATGGGTCGGTTCGGCCAAATCGCTATGCCCTAGTCGCTCCCGAGCATCTCTGCCGCCGCCGACCGCCCCCAAGCATCTCTGCCACCGCTGGCCACCCCCAAGCATCTCTGCCACCGCCAACATTCCTCCCGCTCTGGGTGTGCCTCTCGTTCATCGTCTCGGTCGCCGTCTGGCTCACCATCTCGTGGTCCCGGTTGCCGTCGAGCTCGACATCCCAGTCATCGTCGAGCTCGCCATCATGTTCCTCTCCAACTTGTCCAACTCTCCGTCTAGGTTGTCGGCTTCCTCCCCTTCCCAGTGCAGCTGCAAGCCAAGCACAAGTAGCTTCCGGCGTCTAGTTCCTCCCGCTCCTACTGCAGTTATGTTGCTTGTTGCTATAAGTAGTGATTATCAGGCTGATCCTTATTTCTTGATCTTGATCTAGTTATGAACCTCTGCTTAAATCCGCGTAAGTGATTGTGGACAATTCCCTTGTATTTTCCGGAACAGAAGTAGTGATTATGAGGCTGATCCCCATTTTATGTTTGTAGTTTGAGATTGCTTAAATCTACATAAGTGATTGTGTATTGTTCTCTGATTGAGATGAATCTTCTTATGAACTTCTGCTGTTATGTTCCATACTGAGAGTTGATCCCGGCACATTCAATTTTTTTATGGTTGTGCGTCTGTGTAATGTTTGTGTGGACAATGATGGATGTACATGTTGTTCAGTACCTGGAGAATTTGGAAAATTCTTGTCATTTCTAGTACTTGGATGATACCTCACCAGTGTTAGTGAAATATTTTGATTGTCATAATGTGATCTAACCATCTGAATATTCATAGTTGTTAAATGTTGTTTTGGAAAGGAGCTTACCAATTACAAGCAAAAAGACATGTAGTTAATGCACCAAGCACCAACAGGATTAGAAATTGACAGACCAAATAATATACTTTTTGTACTTAATTATTTTAATGAAGTTATCAAATTTGGGTATTACATCTAGTGTTAATTTTGAAAGTTGATGATGCTCTCTAATGATCCTATATATCCCTTGATCAAAAACATGGAAGATGAAGAAGGGGACCATGAGGCATACCAAAGTGGTGGTTCATTGTTGATATCCGGTGCGACAATGACAAGGGCTCAACCACCCCTAGGGGTGTCTCCTTCGATAAACATATGCAGAGCTTATCATGGTGACCATTTTTAATCTTTCTTTTTCTAGGGATGCAAATTAAGAGTTGATAAGTTATTATCTAAATGCAATGTTAACACTTATGTCCTTTACTCCGCACGACGTTCACATGACACTCATATGGTTGATTTTTAAGAAGATGAGGCCTATGAAGAAGATGTTGACTATAAATAAGAAGAGGAAGAAGAAGAAGAAGACGAAGAAGAAGAAGACGAAGAAGAAAGAAGAAGAAGAAGAAAGAAGAAGAAGAAGAAGAAGAAGAAGAAAGAAGAAGAAGAAGAAGAAAGAAGAAGAAGAAGAAGAAGTGTGGAAACAATATGAGCCTATCCATGTTGATGGCATAGTTGTAGCAGCTGGGTGCAAACACTATGCAAGGAATATTTGTGCTAAGCATAAACATGGAACAAGTTCATTGCGCAAACATCTGAAGAGATGCAAGGAAAGGAAGAAGGTTATTAGAGTTTTTGGATAGTTGAGTGCTTCTATCTTGAGTCCGGATGGAGTTGAAATGGGACTTTCGACCTTTAATCAATCATTAGCATGCCGATAGCTCATGAGGATGATCGTGTTGCATGAATTGGCATTCTCGTCGGTGGAGTATGATGGATTCAGAAGATTTGTCTCTAGTCTAAATCCAAGATTCAAGATGATATGAAAAAATAGTGAAGGATGATTGCATGAAAGCATTTAAGGAAGAGAAACGAATTCTTCAAGGGTGTTCAAAAACTCCAAATCCAAGATTTCTTTGACTACGAACATGTGGACATCAAATCAGACAGTGGGGTACATTTGCATCACAACTCATTACATTGACGAGGAGCGGAAGCCACAAAAGAGGATAGTTAAATCCATAGCTATGGAGACGCTACACACAGGCGTTGCAATGTTCAACGTCATGGTGAATTTCATAAGAGAGTGGAACATTGAAGATAATCGGTTTGCTGTGACGCTCGACAATGGATCCAACAATGGTGCAATGATGAAGTTATTGAAGGCATATCTCTTACTTAAGAAGATGCTACTTGGTGATGGCAAGTTGTTCCACCAACGTTGTGCCACCCATGTCATAAATCTGACATGTCAAGCAGGATTGGACTTCCTTAGTCCAGTGATCAGTATGATACGTGATAGTGTGAAACATATTCGAATCTCGCCAAGTCAAAAGGAAAATTTTCAAGAAATTGTTGAGCAACATGGAGTATTGGGAAAACTCCAAGCCTTAATGTGCCAACTCAATGGTACTCAACCTACATGACGATTGATACAACAAAAGAGTATTGCAGAGTGTTCGACTCTTTGGCCATTCAAGACAAACAATATACCCTCAAGCCATCTTTTGAGGATTGGGAAAATGCCGAAATTGTTTGCAGGCTGCTGAAGGTATTTATGAAGCCACTAAAGTGATATCTGGCACAAATATCCAACTGCTAACTTGTATTTCCATGAAATGTGGAACGTCAAGCTAACCTTGGAGCAACAACATTATGAAGAGCATTATGAGATGGGCATAACATGAAAATATATGAAGAGAAAACTCAAAAGGTATTGGAAAATGTCATGGTTGAGCCTCTGTATTCCAGTGATTTTGGACCCACAATTCAAGCTAAAATATATTGAGTTTCGATTTGGCCTAGAGTTTGGGAATCAAGCTACATCAATGATTACTAAAATAAAGAATGTGTTCCAAGGTTTGTTCAAGGAATACCTCCAATTGAATGACAATGGTTCAGATCCCATGTCACAAGGAGGTGACGATGACATGGTTGTAAGTGATCAAGATCCTATGGGTGATTGGGACCAACATGTCACCCTCAATGCTCGATCAACAAATTTAGATTCAACTAAAGAAGATTCATACTTGTCAAAGGTACCCATCCGTCGAAGTGATCAATTCAATATCCTTGCAATGTGGCAGATGAACTCAGGTGAATACCCAACATTGAGACGTATGGCGACAGATTCTTGGCGGCTCCTGCCTCTGCGGTGCATCAGAGTCTGCCTTTAGCACAGGGAAGAGAGTACTATCAGATTTTCGAAGTCGAATGACCCCAAAGACACTTGAAGCTCTTGTTTGCCTACAAGATTTGATAAGGGCCACAGGTAAAGCCATACTACATAAGTTTTTCCCTTATTTCTTATTAATGCTTCGAGTTTTACAAATTCACGAATCTTTTGTTTCTGTTTTTTCTACAACTAATACTCAGTGTAGCTTGGCTTCAATTCATGACATTATAATGGACTTGCAAGGTAGTTGACATGTCTTTGTCTTAGATATGTAGAATGATTTCTAGTTGATGCCCTTAGCATTCTTCTGCGTATGTGGTAGCACATGAATTGACCATTCTTTTGTGGTCGATGTGCTGGACATAGCTGTCCTTGGTTGTTACGTATATGTAATAGAAACTTTCGGTTTTGCTGAATGCTCGATCCTCAGGAGTTTGCTTAACTGGATAATTTTTCTTGTTTGTTTATGTGGTAGGAGAAACCTTCGGTGTTGCTGAACTGAATAATATGGCTATTAGTAACTAGCTTTTCTTCAAAAAGCAGCAAAGAATCATTCCATCACAAGTTATTCAAAATTCAGAGAACATCAAGTAGTTATTCTCGTTTTTCTTTTGTTTGCTAGCTTCCATACATTATCTGTTCCTGTCATTATTTGGTCGACAATGATTTTTTAACGTGGGTTTTGTAATCTTGCATTAGTAACTATTCAGTAATTTTAAAATCATCATTTTGATATCTATCTTCAGTTTCCAGTCTCTTGTACGGAAAATTGTGTTTGGGCTGTCATTAGTTCATGTCTCTTGTAAACATTGTGTTTGGGCTGTCATTAGTTCCCGTCTTTTGTAAACATTGGGGCTGTTTGGTTCATGCCCTGTGCTTCATGCCTGAGACAAAATGGTGATTGATGGTAGCCTGGATAGGAAAGGATTTTTGCCTAGTCAGGCAAGATGTCCTCGTGTTGTTTGGCTATTGTCATTATTTGGTCGACATTATCAATCTTCAGTTTTCGGTCTCTTATAAACATTGTATCTCCAGTTTCTTATCTCTTGTAAACATTGTATCTTCAATTTCTAGTCTCTAGTTCCTGTCATTATTTGGTCGACGTTGTGTTTGGGCTGTATCTAAGGCATAGATCATTTTTTTAAGTATCTTGCTACTAAGAATATTCCTCTGTTCATAAATGTGCACGAAATTACTCTTGTAACATTTTCTTGTAAATACAGATAATAAGGACCAAAGCTTTTTGGAGCAATTGATGTTAACCTCCAGCAGATGATGAAGCAAAGAGATGTCAGCTTTCTCTATAATCTACTGGATGTGAAAAGATTAGCTATGTGGAACCTGAAACTTTTGATCTTGTCTGAATCCGTTGGATTGTATAATAATCACTATTTCTTGACAGCTTTAGCTTGATGCTCTTTGAAACCTGTAATATTTTGATCTCATCATTTTAATGGATGTGAAAAGATTAGATATGTGGAAATATTGCACCTTGTCATTTTACTGGACTGTGTAAACGTTTGTTGAGTTTTGGGTCGGCCTCATGTAACCAATGGGTCAGTGAGGCCACAAAATTCTGATGAAATGGGCCGACCCATGACCCCACATATTGACCTTGGGGCCACGATGCCAGGGCCAGGGCCAGGTCCGGGTCGGCCCATTTCCATCTTGACATTGTACCCAGTGTGCACTAGTGCCTCCAAAATTTCAATGTCGGCCTAGTATTCAGGGTTTACTAGTTCTATTACATTTGTAAATTATCTACAAGATTTACGTCATGTGTGGCTAAATTTAAATGAATGGTTCGATATGGTTAAAAGATGTAGATAGATGTTAATGTAAGCTTGGTCGACCTTTCAGGGAGAATGAACATGTGGTAGAGAAAATAGTTGACGCACTTCTTTGCCATAGTACATTTCAGAGTCGTACGATCCACAAAAACTGTCATGTTGGACTAAGATATGAAACAAGCACATATACTTTGCCATGATCATCACATACATGCCAACACAACACAGCAAATTCATAGACATATGTACACTACAATTTTCAGTGATAGCTACACTACGATCTATAAAAGAAGTGCTCCCTCCATTTTTCATTTCTTTGCGTATAATGTTTGACCTGAATACCAAGGACTGGCTCGATCTATTTTTTTCTTGACTAATTTGCCCTTCTTTTGAATGTATCACTACTAGGGAAAACCTTATACACAGAATCTTAGCAGCAGCGCGGCCCAAAAAGAAGCGCTACTGCTAATTAGCAGTAGCATGCTTGAGAAAATCGCGCTACTAATAATCCGGTAGCAGCAGCGCTCTAGGTGAAACAAGCGCTACTACTATAATTGCCACGGCGTTGCCCCCATGCTAGATATAGTAGTAGCGCCCTTCCCTGGACACGCTGCTGCTAAAGTACTTAGTAGCAGCGTTTTTCTTCAAAACTCGCTGCTGCTAAGTATTGCACCTAATTAAGTTTAGTCCCATACTGCTAAGCGAACAAGGTGTTTACCACCTTAAATATGTTACTTCTGAAACTATCTCGAGCACTTGGTCTTCATTGAACTATATGTGTAGGATTTGTGGCTGCAATATGAATCCTCGCCTGTACCTATACAGGTACAGTGAGGATTCATGTTGACTATTTAGATTCTACACAAAAAGATCAATGATGACCAATGTATATTTTTGATGTTTTTACATTGCTTAGACTTATAGCGTTTTTCCAGGACAAAGCGTTACTGGTATTGGGATGAACCGAAGAAATAACTGCTTCCATTAGCAGTAGCGTGTTTCCCTAAAACGCGCTATAGCTAAGTTAGCTATAGCGGGGGGGGGGGGGGGGGGGGGGGGGGGGGGGGGGGGGGGGGGGGGGGGGGGGGGGGGGGGGGGGGGGGGGGGGGGGGGGGGGGGGGGGGGGGGGGGGGGGGGGGGGGGGGGGGGGGGGGGGGGGGGGGGGGGGGGGGGGGGGGGGGGGGGGGGGGGGGGGGGGGGTGTTAATTAGTAGTAGATGTAGTAGTAGATGTTAATTAGTAGTAGTAGATGTTAAGTAGTAGTAGATAATGATTTTTAGTAGTAGTAGATGTTAATTAGTAGTAGTAGATGTTAAGTAGTAGTAGATAATGATTTCTAGTAGTAGTAGATGTTAATTAGTAGTAGTAGATGTTAACTAGGGCAGTATGGTTAATAGTAGATGTTTTTTAATTGAACTAGTTTAGTAAGTAAATTAATAAACTAGTTAACTAGTTGAATTAATAGAACTACTTTATTTTTAGTAAGAACTAGTTTTTTTTCTATTTATAGTAAGTTTATATTTAGTAAGAACTAGTTGAATTAATAGAACTAGTTGAACATGTCATATTTGTTGTTATTTTTTTAGTTTAAACAATTATTCGGGATGTATTAGCTAGTGATAACTGCATGTTCAGGTTACACCTCCGAGTGGCCTATGTTTTGCCGGAGTGTTGATTAATTTCCGATCCGGCAAATTTCAGGCGCTCGATATGTCCTTTTTTAGCAAAGGTCATGCCGGATTTTTCCGTGAATTCTGGCATGACTTGTGCTAGAATATGTAGGAAATATCGAGTGGCCTAGATTTTCTCGAAAAATAATGATCTAATTTAGGTTTTTTAGTACATATATTTAATTGTACAAGTTTAATCTTTGAATTATGAACGTAGGAAATGTCGTACTCGGACGACGAAAGTCTCCCGGGGGAGTGCAGCTGGTGCCACGACGATCGAGGTCTGTGCGACAGGTGCCCTCACCTGGACGAAGATCGGCGCTTCAGCATTAAGCTCGAGGAGACCTTCGACGTTGAAACGGTACGCAACGACGACAAGTGTTTTTTTCGTAATTAAGCACGACTTCAACTATTTCAACGTCTAATTTTCATCTTTTACAATTCGACTAGCTTATCCCATGCCATGCAAGACGCTATGTCTTGGAGAGGATGGGTTTTTAAGACCATGAAAATTTTGAAACAAAGAAAATACACCTAAGGACCCATCATGATATGGATTTTGAAGTAAATCTGTACAATTCTCAGAGCGTAACCCATTTTGGTTGCCAAAACTGGGAAGCACTTTGCAAAATGTATGGTTTTTATGAGGGTATGATTGTCACCATGGATCTTGGTGATCCAGACATCGAGCAAAACAATATGGACATTTGGGTCCTTGTTGATACGCTTCCGATTCTACCGCTATGTGAGTTTCTCAAACATAGTTATTAACTAATTTATATTGTTTATTTTAAAATAGTTGACAGCTTATTTTCATTGACAGCTTATTTTTATTCTTCAAAGAATGTGCGGAAGATGGTAGACAAAACCCACTACACCGATGGCTCCGAATTAACTTATAAGGAGAAAAATCATCTGATCGCATTTTGTACTTACTTTGAGAATTACAATACCTATTATCGAACTTCTCCAAATTATGGTGAATACGTGCCACTAGTGCACGTGTTGAACCACGATAACTTCTATGGAGATACCCTGGTAAGATTTTTTACTATTACGACATCCGTGCATGGGGGGGGGGGGGGGGGGGGGGGGGGGGGGGGGGGGGGGGGGGGGGGGGGGGGGGGGGGGGGGGGGGGGGGGGGGGGGGGGGGGGGGGGGGGGGGGGGGTCGCGTCGAGCCTCGCGCTCTGTTGATTGGTGCCATCCTTCTCAGCGACTTATCTAAATCCCGATGGATTGTGTGCCTCATCTGATGTATCAGAATGGTCGCCTTGAAGTTCTGAACATACAGCCAGGTCATCCTACGGATCTCACCTGTGCATATCGGATTTCTGAAACCGGTGAACACATGCTAATCAAAGAGTGGAAAACATGTTTGGACATTCGTAAGGAGGTTCTTGGAAGCAACATTAAGCGAAAGGCAAGAATTGGAGACAGGATAATCTGCATTCTCCATAATGGAGAGCCAGGGGCTATCTTGTTTTTTGCTATTTTACCTTAGAGAATATAGTAGGTCCTAAGAGAATGTAGTAGGTCCTATGAGGTACAATATGTTTATTATGTGGTACAATGTGTTAGAGTTGATGATGAGGAGCAGTTGTGATTATGACTAGTGACCAACTTGCTATGTGATGTCTCATCGATGAAAACGATGATCATGAGGAGGTGTTATATGACAATGATGTATTATGGTGATAAGTTGTTAATGATGATGATGATGATATTTATTATATCATTGCGTGAAAGAACCGCGGATTAGTTTCAAGTGGATGTCCATCCACTTGAAACTAGTCCACCGTTCTTTCACCCAGTGATGTAATAACTCATTATGATGTAAAAACAATCTCTAAATTGCTGCTGTATGAAAACTTGTATAGAGGTGTATGAATACAACATGAAATAAAAAAGAAATAAAATACGGAATAATAGTAGTAGCGCGGGCTGGGAGAAGCGCTACTAGTAATTACCAGTAGCGCTGTTCGGAGAAAGCGCTACTACTAAGTCGGTGTAGCAGTAGCGTGGGTTAACCAACGCTACTGCTAACCTTTAGCTGTAGCGCCGTACCAGTAGCGCTCCTACCCGCGCTACTGATTGGCCTAAAACCCGCGCTGCTGCTAGGCTTTTCCCTAGTAGTGTATCGGCACTAGGTAGCTATAATTTGGATCGACGATTGGCTATCCTTGCTTATCTCCTCAAATCCCTCCATGTATGCTTGGAATATGGTGTGCACTCATGTGGAAACCAACACATGCAACCGGGGAATGGTTGGAAACCGGCGGGAAAAAAGTGAGCATACGTAGACTAATTAGGAAGAAAAAGGGAAAATGTTATATGCGGAGTAAAGAAAAATAAGGGACTACCAATCAACAATACAAAGTGTGCAGTAGTGCTTGATAACTACAATAGAACTAACCAATACTAAATATAATGGAAAATATCCACATAGGTTGAACAATACATTAGACCTAGAGTTTGAACGCACACTGAGCAAATTTGGGCAAATGTGGAGTGTGCAACCGACAAAATCAAGGGAAGCGGGTAGATTACCTCTACCAATCCGTGAAGTCAAAATCCCCGCCAAAATGATTTCAATCTAGGGATTTGAGAGGGTTATTGGGGGGAAGGGAGAGCGAGGGGAACCTTAATTATCCCCGTTCGAAACGAATTGGAGGAGTGGGCCAAGAGGAGCGCATGGGCGAGTGGCCCACTCTCGGTTCCGCAACTACTCAATTCGCTACGCAATCACCATGGCAATTGGCTTTTAGTTTGTTTATATAAACACCATTAGTGGAGACATTTATGCTAGATCTCAAAACACCGAGTTCTTCGGCATTTGACATATCCATGCTAGCTTGGTCAACTGGTCAGAGTCGACCATGGACTAGGATCTAAATGCCATAAACTATAGCGTCCGAGTCTTAAGGTAAACACGAGTGCGCCTAGTGTGTAGCAGAAAGGTCAAATCATGCTAAAGTTTTCAGGAGGTATCATTTTTACCTAACCCAGTTGATCATCGGAATTGAGCACCTCGTCTGCTTTGATATGACGGTCAACATTGCAACCCTTCGCCCATCGGATCAAATGAACCGTATATCATTGTTACTAGCCGCCTCTCCGTTCTAGTGCAGTTTCAGGAGGACACGTTATGGGGGCGTACATGCAAAAACAATAGCCTTTCGGCCGATTTGCACGCACCCACTCGACTACCCTCCTCATTTATGTGCCGTCACTCTCTTGATTTCACTTGTGGACCTCTATGTCAGTTGTAAGTTTCGTGCGTAAGAAAATTCCCGTGCAGTGTTACTCGGCGTTTAAGGAGTGGAGCTTGGGAGGCGATAGTAGTCGAACGAGAATTATCCCATAGCTATTGAGGTGGAAGTGATTTTTTTGCCGGAAGTTGTGTACACACAGTCGTCGTCAATCTTTACTACTCCCTCCGTTTCAAAATATAGTGTGTTCTCGGTTTCCGTGCTTCAACTTTGACCATAAATTTAACCAACGAGACCGACTACGGCGCGAGCAAAAGTTATACCAATGAATTCGTATTCAAAAGAAGTTTTCAATTATATAATTTTTGCTCCTGCCGCAGTCGGTCTCGTTGGTTAAATTTATGGTCAAAATTGAACCTTGGAAAGCGCGGGCGCAATATATTTTGAAACGGAGGGAGTACTATGGTTGCAAATCAACATCACACTTGCATCCTCTACCTTCATGGGTACCTTAGGTCGTCTTGATTTCCCGCGCACTACGCACGCACGCGGCCCTGGAGCAGTTGTGCACGTATAGTTCTACAACATACTGCGTACTCAGAATAAGGAACGCGGCTCCTGTGCAGTTGTGCACGCGGCTCCTGTGCGTACTCCCTCTGTCTCAAAATAAGTGTTATACTAAAATTGAGACACTTGTTTTGGGACGGAGAGAGTATCAGACTACTGGTACGTAAGGGACGACGCATGTACGGATCGGGTTTCGGATGCTTCCGTGTTCTGCTTGCCACGCGGAAGAAATGCTGATTGTAGTTATGAATGGCCAGCATATCTCAGTGATGTTTGATCATTCATCCGTGCCTGTTGCTTTCTCCTATTTTGCTTTCCTTTTTAATGGAACACACGTAACATGGAATACTCCTATTTTCATTGTGCGGACGAGTCAGGGATGAGCTCTATACTCCGTGATATTTTGTGTTCGTTCTTTTGTTTAGTAGCAAAAAAGCTCCGCATTGTCTTTATTAAAATGAAGAGTTTGTGCACAATTGACGCAAAAAATAAAAAAATCATAAATAAAGATTACTCGGTCACAGCGATTGTCGTGACCCAGTAATAATCGATCTGATGGAGGTATATATATTACTAGCTCTGTACATTTTAGTGACCTAAAACGTCTTCTGTTTGTTTACAGAGGGAGCACTTACGTTGACTGTACGTTGGAATGTTCAAATCACGAGAAACAAAGAAGCAGGGCCTAGTGATTGATACAGGAGCCGAGTGAGGTGACTGCTAAGCTAAAGTCACAGTAGTTGAGCAGTTTAGCACGAGTCATCTAGAGGGAAGCAGTGAGGTCGTACTGACATGACATGATGGTAACCGATCAACTGCTCGAACAGGACCTATATGATCAACAATGAGATGGCACCTTCTTGTCATTGTTCTTTTCTCCAAAATGAGGATTTCCCCTCCAGCCTCTAGTTCATCGATTGACGGAGATGGCCACGACCGTTCAATTAATTAATTGGTTGTAAGTTTAATACTAATAAACAGAGAGATATTTGAACTTGTTATTACTTGATGGTGGCAGTCTCCGGTCTACCCCCATTGTTTGATGAGCAAGGTATCCAGGGCGCGTGGGACCCTGGTCCTGCGGAGTCCAAGGTCAAAAAAGTCCATGAAACCGCGGGAACTGAGGGAATACATATACGTACAGCCGCCTGCCCCCGGTCGGCCGCACCAGCTGCAGCGCTAGCTGCTGTACCACAGTTTCATTAGCTTAGGAAACGGGCAACTGCGTGCTCGGAGCGGTGTAAACACGTCGTCGTCGCCCTTGTCGTTAATCTCAAGGTTTTCATTTTGTAGTACTACTCCACTGTGCAGCTGCCCAGATGTGTACGCGACATCGCGTCGAGCCTCGCGCTCTGTTGATTGGTGCCATCCTTCTCAGCGACTTATCTTATCTAGGCCCGGTGCACTGCACCAGTGGCACACGTACGTGCACACGATCAACAGACGGAGAGATGTACGCAAAGGCGAGCCTGACTTGCCAAAAAGCAATCGCACCTCCGATATCTCACTTCTCACGATAGGAAAGGCGGCTAGGGTTTCTCTTGTGGGTGACATGCCGTCGCCGCCTCCCTCGGCTCCGGGTGTCTTCCGGCCAGCGGCAGTGAGGCTGGGGGAATCCGGTTTGCTAGGGTTCAGTCTAGATGGTTACCGGTGGTCACGACGGGATGGTGGCATCAGCAGTGTGGAATAAGGGCTTCCTGTCAGGGGCGGCGCTAGGGGTATTCTTGTGTTTTCATGTGAATACCCATGATTTTTACTACAAAACAGTGTTGATTTTGGTAAAACAGTGACAACTTTTGAAAAACAGCAATGATTTTGGCAAAATGAATATACATGAATATCCGGAAGCAAATTCCTAGAGCCGCCACTGCTTCCTGTCATGCCCTCTTTTCGTCGGTGCATTTCAGCATTGGTATAGAGTGTGTGGAGCTTCAGTCTCGGCGAAGCCTAAGCCTCATTTTGCCGCCGGTTCGTAAAAAGGTGGTCTTCGACGGTGTGAACGATGCCAGTTCGTGACTATCCAAGGTAAGGAGCACAAGGTATCCCTTTTATCCCGTAGGGGTGAACCCGGGGGGGGGCCCCCCCCCCCTTTGCCTTTGGTTAATTGGCGCCCAATTCTCCCGTGAGGAAACAAATGACGTTTGTGGATTTGCAAGGAGCTCGTCGGGGGGTGGGTGGGGGTGGGTAGGGGAAGACATAAACATGGAAAAACAAAACAAGATGGAGAGGAGACGACCACTGGGTCATCACCAGAGGGCAAAGAAACTCGGAGGCTAGCATTGGGGAACATCGCCAGAGGAAGACGGATGTGCTGCTCTCAGCCGTCACCGGAGGGCAAAGAAACTCAGACGCTAGCACTGGGGAACATCGCCAGGGGAAGACGGATGTGCTGCTCTCAGCCGCTAAGCGAAGGAGATCGAGGGGTGCGTCGTCGCCCCTCGATCGGTAGAAAGAGGGAGAGGAGGGGGGTCGACGTGGATTGTACCCTGTGGAAATTATATGGATGGGTCAAAACACCACCTGTTGCTCATGCGATCAAATGCGTTTGCGATTTTGCGTTTGACTCGTGAGTTGAGCGCCCTAGACTGTGATGGCGATCCCAGGGATATTGCACTAGGTATTCCCATGCTCACAACATTCAAACAAAAATCTCTACTTTCCTAACCTCCTCCCATTCCCCTCTATATTTTTTTTCTACGACCCCTTCCTTGGTTTGGAATAACTAAATCAAATCGGTACTTTCCTTTCTTTTTCCTACTAAACCCTATATCCTACATTTTTTTTGCGAGAAAACTTTCTCGCTATCCATCTTCAATCATGGCAGTACAACGAACACCAGAAATAATAAAAATTACATCCAGATCCGTGGACCACCTAGCGACGTCTACAAGCACTGAAGCGAGCCAAAGGCGCGCCGCCGTCATCACCCCTTTCTCACCGGAGTCGGGCACAACTTGTTGTAGTAGACAGTCGGGAAATCGTCGTGCTAAGGCCCCATAGGACCAGCGCACCAGAACAACAACCGCCGTCGATGAAAAATAACGTAGATCGAAAGAATCCAACTTGAAGACACACAAACATAGACGAACCACAACTAGATCCGAGCAAATCCACCGAGGATAGATCCTCCGGAGATACACCTCCACACGTCCAGCAACAATGCTAGACGCACCACCGGAACGGGGACTAGGCGGAGAGACCTTTATTCCATCTTCAGGGAGTCGTCGTTGTCTCGCCTTACTGAGCAGGACACAAACCCTAACAAATCTCAAAGGAACGACTAACAACAGAGCCCACCCACCGGCCCTTGCCAGGATCCACCGCACCCCCATGGCCGTAGGGACACCGGAGACGAGGCGGACCTGCGGCAGAGCCGGCAAGAGGCACGGACCCTAGCTTTTCTTGGAGGAGGAGGCGGCGGCTACGTGGAAAGTGTTTCGTTGTGCAAAAAAAAAAACTAATGACACCTATATCCTACATTAACCCAATCAAATCTTACCAAAATCATATTCCTGTATTAACTCAATAAAATTAAATCAAATCTTACCAAAATCTCAACTAAATTATTATTACTTTGCCTTCCCTAGCTATACTCAAACAAATCAAATCCTACCAAAACCTCGGCCAAATCAAAAATGTTCTGCCTCCTCCCGTACATACTCTAATCGGCAATTAGCTTATCAATTCAAATTTTCAGAGAAAAAAAAATCTCAAGGCTTTACTGGTCTTCTCGGTCCATGCACACGCCGCCCACAGTAGCATCACAACACTGGTGCTTCTAGAATCCGGAGCACGGTTTTCCTGGAGCCATCCTGATCCCGGTGTGTTGTAAACCAGGCCCACACAAACCACATCTCCTCCGACTTTTGATAAACCGTTTACTAAACCGAGAGGGAAAACATATCGAGGCGGAAAGAAAAGGACGCCCACCCGCACGCACCCAGCCACGCTCCCGGCAATCCCCAACGACGCGAGCGCATACGACTCCCTCCCTCATTTTAAACCGCGCCACACGCCGACCAACCGGAACCGGAACCTGAACCCGCCGACGACTTCTTCCTCTCCTCTCCGCCAATCCTCCCACCGATCTCCCTCTCTCTCTGCCATGGCGACGTCGACTTCGCGCGACCGCGGCGGCTACCCGCCGGACTCGACGCGGCTGCGCATCGGCGACGACATCGCCTGGGCGGACGTCGGCGGCGTCTACGACCGCGACGACTCCCTCAAGGAGAACACCAATCCCAAGTGCCTCCTCAAGGCCCACAACCCGAGCGTGCCAGGGCAGCAGCACCACCACCACCACAACGGGGGCGCGTCGCAGCGCTTCTCCGGGAACCTGAAGCCCACGGCGGCGCCCATCATCGGCCTCTCCGGGAAGCTCGGCCAGGGCGGCGCGCGCCGGACCCACCAGCAGCACCCGCCCGCCATGTTCCCCAAGAAGGCCAAGACCGGCGGCGGCGGCCGCAACCCGAGGCCCGCCGTCCCGGAGGACGAGCCCAGCTCCCCCAAGGTCTCGTGCATCGGGAAGGTGCTCTCCGAGCGCGAGAGGGCGCGGCGCCGCCCTCGCCCGCCTCCCTCGGAGCGCCCTTCTTCCGGCTGCTGCCCTGGGCTCGGCTTCCTCATGCGCCGCAGCCGCTCGCGGAAGAGCGCCGTGGAGAGCGTCGACTGGTCCCCGCCTCCCCCGGCACCGGCGGCGAGGCAGAGGGAGTTGAAGGCGGTCGGGACGGAGGAGGCCGCGCCGGCGCCGGCGCCCGGGCTGGGAGGGGTCATGCGGTTCGCGTCGGGGAGGCGGGCGGCGGATTGGCCGGCCCAGATGGAGGTCGACGACCGCGTGGCCAAATCCGGGCCGTTGTAGCGCGGGCAGGAGATTTAATTTTGCTCTTGGGTTGGGTTTGGTTTGTGATCGCTTCTGCTGCTCGTTGTTGCCGTGCTCTAGGCTTAGTAAATCCGTGTGTGTTTGTGTGTATATACTGATAGTATTAATTAGGACAAAACATTTGTGTGATCATGATATGGATTTGAAAATCAGACAAAATTTTGCTAGTTTCCTCATCTGCTTTGGCTCGTTTCTGAATTGTGGCAACTTCACATCGATGTTCTTGACAGTGTAGTCCTGACGTCTTGTGAAAATTTGATGAAAATTTCAGACCTAATCATGACTACATATCTTGCACCACCATCTTGCAGAAAATCAGCAGCCTAGCTTGAGAGGTAGAATGTCGTCCCTCAAATTTTCTTCCCTCAGCTGTCGTGTCACTCCATTGTTTCTCACCCTTCTTTCTTACAACCTTCCATTTGCCTCTTATTACAGGAACGATGTCGTCATGGGCCATGACCACATCTCCAAAGGCATTCCTCTTATTCTAGTGAGTTTAATCCATCTTTCACCGTGTCCATCTAGTCTGCCGTCAGGGATCTGAATACAATATGAAAATTCAACCTTAGCTGTACTACAACCACTTCTTTTCAGTACATAGTTTCCAAAAAATATGTTAGTACTCTTGCCAGCATTCTTTGCTCAAGTGCGACTTCATTCAGATTAGTGGAATTAAATAAACCTAAGCCATCGGTAGAATGCAGAAAAGCAGCCACTACTTCGTCACAGATCTGTTTGTTTCGTGGTTAGATTTGGGCGAGCCACTTACTCGGTGACACACACGCCTTAATTTATTCTTTCATCGCATATCAGTTTATTTGACTTCGTCACTGTTTATATTAGTAGTGTATAAGCGGAAATCCCTTTTGGAGCTCGGCCTCCAGTGAGGCCTCCAAATTCAAATTTGAAATTTCATCGGAATTCGTATTTCAACATTTCAAAAAATTCTGAAAATAAATACAGATATACATGAAGGCATAACACACATGTGTGTAAATTTTCAGTTCAAAATACATTGAAATGAGGGCTGTGCAAAAAAGACAAATCTAGGGCTGTTTAACACATGATACTATTCATCATTCCAGGCCATGAATTTGTCTTTTTTGTACAGGTCGCAACTCAAGGTATTTCATCATGAATTTTTACACACATGTTGTTTACATCCTTACATACACGCATATTTTTTTTCAGAATTTTTTGAACCATGAAAATTCGAATTTGAATTTTTCAAAAATAAAGGCCTCCATGGAGCTCGGCCTCCAAAATGCCTCTCTCGTGTATAAGCTGTCATGTTTTCGAGTTTGATCACGCATCTGAATACACTATTTGTCCTATTCACGAATTCTGGCTCCGAAACTACAGAAACAGCTGCACCGTTCCTTTTTTATTTATTTTTTGCTTTCGAAGGGTTTTCTTGCAAGGACTTGTTAAGTGACTGATTATGTGCTTTACTGTTAATTCTATTGTAGTAAACATGTGCTAGTATCCTTGATCCTCCATATCTCTTCTCAAACTTGAATTTATGTTGTTACATCATAACTTGAGGATCCAGTATGCAGCCTGTATATACAGAGGTGCCATTTTGCATTGTCCACTAGCTGCATCGTTGTTTCCAGAGATGAACTTTAGTTATCTATTTATTGTTGCAGAGTATGCATTTTATCATCGTCAGTCCATCACAAAAGATCGTTGGCTCCATCATGCATCATTGTAATGGGGTTATGATGTTATGAATATTGATTATCTCAAAATCCCAAACTGTGCTCCTGTATATTGGCTACAGACCTCTCCACCAACTTCTAACTTTGCACTTCTTAAACTAATTACTAGGGAAAATTGTATATCTACAACTAAATATTTATAGTACATTCATATTTAGTTGTTCTGAAGTGAAGAATTTAGAAACTTCAACTCTGGCTTATTAAGTTTGCACTTCACATTGAACTTAAGTGAGCTATGGATACCGAGGGTGGCTATATCTGTTTTTCTGTTGCCTGAACATTTCTGGGTATGTAAATCATTGAACAGCTGGTAATGGTGTCGCAAAATGTATACCATAACCTCCAAATGAATTCTGCTGTAATGAGAAAATTGCAATAGACACTGGTGTAGTGTAAATTGTCAAAACATGGTGCAGTCCTTGGTATTAGATTTATTGGTTGCTTCGAGTTCTGAATATCATTAGTGATAGTTGCACAAAGAAAGACAGAAAGTTCCAAGAGCGAGTCGTTGCACTAGGTGGATTTTCAATAGCCTTGCAGCACTAACATACATATTCTAATTTAGTGCTATTGGCAACAGAAGGGTTACTAGTTTCCAGGATTTCAATGTAAACAAAGCGTTGAGTAGAGAAACAATAGTTTCTGCTTGAGATAGCAGTGGCGGTAAGCATCAACTTAGCTGGAATCAGCTAATTTCTGCTGGAATTAATATTGACTGAACACAATGGAAATTTTTGTTATTTCTAATGGCAGAAACCTCGAATTTCTCCTTGTTCCAATCTAAATACTAACACAAGTTGGTACCGAGTCTGTTGGAAACAGTGCCATTCTGATAATGTAGGCTTCCTAATCCTTGTGATGTCTTCGAGACGAGCGTATTGTTGATGCTGATTTTCCAAATTAATTGCCTTTCCACATTTCAGGCGAGGGACCACACAGATTTGTTGTGCCGCACGAGCGAGTATATGCCATCAGGATCAGTTATCACAGAAGGGATAATCGCGGCCTTGGAGTCACTGGATTTATGTCTTGCAGAACACAAGCAAAGCTTGTCTTGAAGTTGGCTGACCTTGTGAGAAAACATTGTTCAAGCAGTTGTATGTGCTATTCATTCTGATGCTGTTAACAGGGATGGAATAAGAAAACTGGGGAATGTATGTGTTCACTTGCAGTATACCCAATTTTAATTTTGCGCTTCTGGTTCGTTGCATCAAGATAAGGAAATTTCAGAAGCGATTCCGAATTCAGATAAACTAGACTGAATTTCAGATCATATTAGGGTATTATACTGAATTGGCCCTGGAATCTTGGCCAGTAGAGTAGCTAATAGGATTCAGAGTTTCAGATAATCGTTATAATTAGTACTACAACAAGGTATCATGCCAAGATCTTTATGACAAATTTTCATCTGAGTAAAGCAGCGAAGAGATAATGACAAGGTAAAAACGAGATTAGCTGGTCAGTACGTTGGTGGTGATACACGAATACAGTAACACGTTAATTTCTAGGTTAATTAGCACTCCATCTAATGGGGTAAGATCAAATGTCGAAGGAGATGGTGCTGTTGGGCGGGTTGTAGAAGGTGACGACC
>JAAAWM010012095.1:95000-168608 GCA_036873465.1 Thinopyrum obtusiflorum
GAGAGGTCCAGCTGTAGATGCTCTAAATATTTCTCTTCCCTAAAGAGGGCGCAGTGGACCAGTCGTATAGTGTGGATGCGATGTCCTCGAAGCGCAAGGTGATCGAAATCACCTTGACGCCTGATGTTTAGGCCTGTTTCTGTGTTAATACATCATGATCATTGAAATTCAGCACCTACACACCATACATCCATCCAAGTGAATCATCCCAAATCTCAGAATTGCAAACTATCGGTGCACGAATTCAGTTGTACATGTGTAGTCGTTCATGCAACTGCAAGAGTTACCAGACAGCTGAAGAAAACAGAGAAATGCAAAAAGCTAAGACTTCTTGGCACTTAACTAAAACCTTGAATGTGTTCGAGAGCAGCCTCCTCCCCAAGAAAAGCTTAGGGTTTCTTTGGCTCCTGTCGGCGCCGCCGCCGATCCGCCTCGTTTCCAGTGGCCTTAGGGCCATGACGGCGCGGTGGATCCCGGCCCTTGCCGGCGGGAGGGCTCCGTTTTTAGATGTTTATCAAGTTTTGTTAGGGTTTGTGTCCTGCTCAGGAAGACGAGACGGCAGCGGCTCCCTGAAGATGGAATATGGTCTTCCCCGCCTAGCCCCCGTTTCGGTGGTGTGTCTAGCATCGTCGGTGGGCGTGTGAAGGTGTTTCTCCTGCAGATCTATCCTTGGTGAATTTGCTCGGATCTGGTCGTAGTTCGTCTACGTTTGTGTTTCTTCAGGTTGGATCCTTCCGATCTACGCTACTCTTCATCGGCGGCGGTTGCTGTTCTGCCAGGCTGGTCCTATGGAGCCTTAGCACGACGACTTCCCGACTGTTTACTATAACAAGTTTTGTCCGGCTCCGACGAGGGAAGGGCGATGACGGCGGCGCGCCTTCGGCTCGCTTCAGTGCTTGTAGTCGTCACTAGCTGGTCTACGGACCTGGATGTAATTTTATTATCTCTGGTGTTCGTTGTATTGCCATGATTGAAGATGAATAGATTGAAAGTTTTCTCGAAAACAAACCTAAAACCTTGAATAATCTAAACGATACAGAATGCATGTTAACACGTAACGGTCCTGCCGGAGCAGTTTCAAAGAGAACATCATCAAAACATCGGCTGCCATTTCCTATATTGTTCAGCCAAACAACCGAAATGCTCTAACCTCCGCGACGGCGACGACTCGTTGAAGCATGACTTCGAAGCCTCCCAATCATGCAAGGGGTGTACGGAAATGAGTCGTATATGCCATTCGCATGTCCATGATAGTAATCTTTTGGGCGCATGTCTCCAAGATACTGAACCTTCGAGCTTTCCAAATGATAAGCCATTCCTGTAAATGATAACCCCAAAAAAACAACCTCCTTGTAGGGGTGAAAGCCAAGGAAGTAGACGTTCCTTCCATAGAAGCATCCATAATCAGCTTTACCATTCAAAACATTATCATCGTCGGAGTCCCATTCTAGATTCTCTGGTATTAGCATTCCGCCGTTTTCTCCTTCTCCTTTTTCTTCATCTGCTTCCCCCCATCTCCCTTCTCGTCGTCCTCCATCTAAGGTCCATGTTTTTTCAAATCCCTCAAGCTCACTTGTGTCGATCCAGAAATCTGCCGTTGCACATGGCTCGAGATCAACATGATACTTCAACACCCAATCTATGTGTCTGCTTGATTCAACAAGGGTATAAACTTGCGAAAACACTAACGCCCACACGTGTGGGCGTTAGTCAACTCGCCCACACGCCTCGATCGCCATCCAGCGCCTTTTGCACGAATCTTGGCACGAGAGGGCTGATTTTGTGTGCCACGTAGGACAACTCGCGTGTGTGGCGTGTGAGGGAGTTCGCCCGCACGCTGGTTTCCCTCCGAGGTCAGCGGTTGCGACTCGGGGCGTGCGGTGGAACTGCCGTCGCGCCCGCACGCCCCACACGACTTCTGTCCCCCATCTCCCACGACTGCCCATTTTCCCACTCTCCCACACCCAAGTTGTCATTTGCCATGTTTTTTGCAGGTTACATGGCAACTGCCATATTTGTGATTGTAAGCAGATGACAACTCTCTTTTACCCGAACATGTTATTGTTGCCACGTCTGTTTTGTAGCGCTACATGGCAACTGTCTAGTGTTAGTAGGTGGCAACTCCTAAAGATACCACCGTAGCCCACATGCCCGTCTCCTCTCCCACACACCAAAAGCTATCAGTTGCCATGTGTTTTTGCAGGGTACATGGCAACTGCCCTAGTGTGCTTATAAGCAGATGGCAACTCTCTCTTTACCCGGACATGTTTTTTGCCATGTTTTGTAGTGCTACATGGCAACTGTCTAGTGTTAGTAGGTGGCAACTCCTAAAGTTTTCAAATCATGGCAACTGTAGTAGACCAGACCATACATGGCAACAGCTGCAGTTGCCCAAAAATGGCATCCGGCACTTGACCTGAGATGGCAACTGCAGTTGAGCAACCATGGCAACTGTAGTTGTCAGACATGGCAACTGTAGTTCAGCAACATGGCAACTGCAGTTAAACGTACATGGAAAAGGGTCCGGACCATGGCAATCGCGGCGGGACGCGTGGTTACTGCCACGCGGGGCGTGTGGCTCGCAGGCGGGGAGGGGCGACGGCCGAGACGGGTCGTGCGGGCCGCGTGGTCGCTCGCCCGGACGTGCTCATGCGGGCGATCGCGCCGCACACCGAACGTGCGGGCTGTGGCGGGGTGCGCCCGGACGTGCTCGTGCGGGCGGGCCTGTGTCGATGCCACACGGGGCGTGCGGCAGATACCCCCTAGATGCCACACGTGTGGCAGTTATCGGCGTCCTAAACTTGGAGTATATGTTCATCATATATTATAGCTGCAAGGTACACCCCTTTTTCTGATTTGCCAAGATATTGATCCCGTTTTCTTTCTGCAATATCTATTGGCATCTTAATTACTTGGTACTTCCCATCCGACAAAGATAATCTGCAAAATTGTCAATTCATTGATAAAATATGTCAACAATTTCACAGCTATAGTGGTGAAGTTGTCGTATAAATATTCAAATATTATAAGAGAAAACGCTAGACCGAGATAGAAATCAAGCTGAGCCCGCGTCGTCCTCCCCCTAGGGCGACGGGGGGGGGGGGGGGGGGGGGGGGGGGGGGGGGGGGGGGGGGGGGGGGGGGGGGGGGGGGGGGGGGGGGGGGGGGGGGGGGGGGGGGGGGGGGGGGGGGGGGGGGGGGGGGGGGGGGGGGGGGGGGGGGGGGGGGGGGGGGGGGGGGGGGGGGGGGGGGGGGGGGGGGGGGGGGGGGGGGGGGGGGGGGGGGGGGGGGGGGGGGGGGGGGGGGGGGGGGGGGGGGGGGGGGGGGGGGGGGGGGGGGGGGGGGGGGGGGGGGGGGGGGGGGGGGGGGGGGGGGGGGGGGGGGGGGGGGGGGGGGGGGGGGGGGGGGGGGGGGGGGGGGGGGGGGGGGGGGGGGGGGGGGGGGGGGGGGGGGGGGGGGGGGGGGGGGGGGGGGGGGGGGGGGGGGGGGGGGGGGGGGGGGGGGGGGGGGGGGGGGGGGGGGGGGGGGGGGGGGGGGGGGGGGGGGGGGGGGGGGGGGGGGGGGGGGGGGGGGGGGGGGGGGGGGGGGGGGGGGGGGGGGGGGGGGGGGGGGGGGGGGGGGGGGGGGGGGGGGGGGGGGGGGGGGGGGGGGGGGGGGGGGGGGGGGGGGGGGGGGGGGGGGGGGGGGGGGGGGGGGGGGGGGGGGGGGGGGGGGGGGGGGGGGGGGGGGGGGGGGGGGGGGGGGGGGGGGGGGGGGGGGGGGGGGGGGGGGGGGGGGGGGGGGGGGGGGGGGGGGGGGGGGGGGGGGGGGGGGGGGGGGGGGGGGGGGGGGGGGGGGGGGGGGGGGGGGGGGGGGGGGGGGGGGGGGGGGGGGGGGGGGGGGGGGGGGGGGGGGGGGGGGGGGGGGGGGGGGGGCATGCCTGGTCGGCAGGTGCTACGCACGACAGATCCTCCAAGGGCTTCAAGCTGTGTCGGCTGGTGGTACGTGGCAGCATGGCGCTGAGGTGTATCAGTGGCGACCGCTACGTGTACAGCTGTTTGCGCGCAGGGAGGAGGTGTCGTTGGGCGCCGTGGTGGCGTCGACGATAGCTGGACCAAGCAAGGTTGATGCATCAGTACAATTCTGAAGAGGGAGCGGTGGCAGTTGGCGGCGGCGGCCTCTGAGAGCACGCCGGACCAGTGTGTGCCCCAGACCCGGCAAGTGGCTAGGTTGGGGTCTCAGGTCTTAGATGTTAGGCTTGGCTGCGATGTCTGTTTGGTATTAGGCCCAGGCTATCTGCGCCCCTTCATCAACGGGATAGGTGTAGCGACAGTTTGTTGCTTAGACGGCGGCTTTAGTCTTACTGTTGTATAACTTTGTAAGATCTTGTGAGAATAATTAATAAAGTGGCCGTATGCATCGCCCAGATGCAGAGGCCAGGGGTCATCCTCCTTTTCTAAAAAATAAGAGAAAACGCTACTAAGACAAGAAGTAGAAGTGCGACTCTGCAAAGATGCAGTAATACCTGACGACAAACGCACTGCGACAATGCACATAGAGTGATCCTCGCCAGTACGCACTATATCGCCGCCTTGGACCTCCCCCACACATAGATTTTGGCTGTAGTGGATCTACCCGAACATCGGTCACCGTGCCCGCAGCCTCGCCTTGGTGGATAAAGGACCTCTTGAGCCATTTCCTTGTACTAGATGAGAACACATCAAACACCCACGAGGATGGTGGCCATTCCATAGAATCTTGTGCAAGGTCCACTTTGTCAGGTACACACGGGATCAAAAGCATCTCATAGTGGGGTGAGACGGCAGGGTCGAACGCAAGGTATGCGAGGTGGTGGCGGTGGTCAGTCTTGTAGTGGAGACGTCCCCATTGTCGCGTGGCGGGGTTGACCACGTAGGAGCACAAGTTCATGTCGCTCTCATAAAGCAAGAGGCCGTTGCAGTGATCTACGATTGGGTCGAAATCCTCGGCGTAACCAGGCAGGAAGTCGAGGTTGCAGTCGATCACGGGCTTCTGTGTGGAGGGGTTCGCGAAGCAGCGCGGGCTTTCGTAGTCGATGTAGTTGATGAAGATGCCATGCAGTGAATGCGGGAGCAGGTGCAGGAGCAGCAGGCGGCGGGCGTCCAAAAGGGCGCGCCATGTCTTGCGGACGCAGCGGGACGCGGTGAGGTCGCACGGCGGGAGGCGGCCGAGGATGCTGGCGAGCGTGTCGTCGGGCAGGGCTTCGGTCTGGTCCATGGCTATGGCTACCGCGACCTTTCACGCAGGCTACTAGATGCCCGGATCAAGGAGATACGGCGACGGCGGCGGCGCGTTCAGCCGGGTACTTGAGCAACTCGTCGAGAAAAGAAGAGAGGCTGCGGCGCTGCTTATATGGACGCCTACGAACTCGGGATCAATACCTGACCAGAATCGGACACGATAGTAGAAACACCACGTCTCGTGACTCGTGTTATTGATACCTGATACGTGCGACTACAACAAGAGGCTGCTACAAATCAACCGGTTGTTAATAGCCAAATTTAAGCCGCCTCCCAGGCCGTAGGATCCCGGATCCCCGACCCTACAGTACTGTGCTCCCACAAACTGGAAGTCGTCGCAGCGCCCTGTTCGTCGGAGCGCCAGTTAGAACAGCCCTCCATCGCAGCACATCAACTACCCCACCCAACAGTGCATCACCCTGTTCGTTGGAGCGCCGGTTGAAGCAGCTCTCCATCATAGCACCAACAGCACAAGGATGCTCCATCGCAGCATCGGCGCCCTAGCGATTCTCCATCGTAGCTCCGTCGCAGCACCGACGGCCCCGGCGAGCTCCATTGCAACTCCATGGCAGTAGTGCGCAGTCTGGCTGTGCTCCATCGGAGCACCAGCGACTCCTCGCAGCAAAGGTGATGCTGCAAAATCCCATTGCAGCACCGGCGATGCTCCGGCGGCTCGACGACGTTCCATTGCAGCACTGCTGATGCTCCCAGCGGTCCAGTGATTGTAACGATCGACGGTCTCCTGATGCTCCATGTCAGCGAGCAGGGGACGCGCGAAGATGGTGTTCAAGCTATGGGCCGGCCCAAGCGGCAGCCGAGCGGGTAGCTGGGCCGGAGTGGGCCAAGTAGAGTTTTTTTTTGAAATAAAATGAAATTTTATTCATTAGCAATAACCAATACATTGTTTATGAGAAACGTTACAATTTCACTAATAGGCTCCTCAAACAAATCCGAAGTCGAAAAAAATCTAGCTACTCCAGCAAGTTCATGTGCTACTTTATTTGCCTCTCTATTACAATGTACGAATTTAGTCATGATAAAATCACAAGCATAGTGATAGCAGTCATCGAAGATTGCCGCCGCCGCTCCCGCTGACTGTCCTCCGTCCTGCATGGTCTCAATCACCTCCAGATTGTCAGAGTTGATGATTAGGCGATTACATCCCGCCCTTTGCGCTAAATTTAGGCCAAATTTGAGAGCTAAGGCCTCCGCCATGAGAACATCCGCGCAGTAGTCTATCTTTCCATTCCCTCCTGCAATAAAACTACCTTTGTCGTCTCTCAATACTGCCCCCATCGTACCCTCCAGCAAGTCATGGTCAAAAGAGGCGTCAACATTGAGTTTCACAAAGCCCCTAGGAGGACATTGCCAACCCCCCTTTTTCATGGACGCCTTTGAAGATGATGCATTTACAAAATTATATGTAAGAGCTATGATCCCCATTGAGATCTGAGTCGCATTTTGAGTGAATTCCTTGTGCACTAATTTCCGTCTTTCCCACCATAGATACCAAGCAGAAATAGCTATCATTTCTCAAACATTTTCGTACCCCATAATGCGCAGATCTTGATCTGGAAGGAGTAATAAATATTCCAGTATTGCCTCTCCAGCACGATCAATCTCACAAGCTCTCTCAATAATAATATCCAACCCTAGCCTTTTCCAAACCTCCTTCGCTTTTCTACATAGGAAAAGCAAGTGCTTCGTATCTTCTACACCCTGAGAGCATGTAGGGCAAGAGGGCGAGACCTTCATGTGTCTATTAGTGAGTGTTGCCCGACATGGGAGAGTACCATGTAGTGTCCGCCATAAAAAAATTGAATTTAGCCGGACAAGATAACTTCCATATCTGACACCATATAGGGTTAGGTGTGCTCCGTCCCATTCCATTGGAATATTTTAGTTTGCTCCCATACTGATAGTTCCACTCCACAGAGTAAGCAGACCGTACCGAAAACATACCATTTTTTGTATAACTCCAGGCAATAAAATATGTCATATTATGTTGCGAAATTGGGATTGAAAGAATCCGTTGTGCATCAATGGTCCACATAGTTTGTCTAATCAGATCCTCATCCCAATTATTGGAGACCGGGTCAATCAAATCTACGACTTTTGATAACAAATGGCCCCCCTAGGGGTCACAATCTTCCTAGTGGCACAATTTGGGATCCAGGCATCTTCCCAAATATTGATGTTATGTCCATCCCCCACTCGCCAAATATAACCTCGCTTGAGAGTAGTGATACCTGCCATAATGCTTTGCCAGGTGAAGGAAGCACCATGCTTTGGCTTGGAGTTCAGCAAATCACCATTAGGATAGTACTTGGCCCTTAGAATAGTAGCACATGAGCTTCTCTCCCTGAGGAAGACGACTCTCCCCTCCTCCTTGTAATCCTCCCTTGTAGCTCGAGATTTGAATTCAATGGCAAATTCCGAACCCTAGCCCTCACAATCTGGTATCAGAGCCCCCAAAATCCTGGAGCTCCCAACCCACTCCGCCACACTCGCCTAGCAGTTCGCCGACGAGCTGAAGCCATGGACAAAATTCCGGCGGAAACTCGCGCGATCTACGAGCTCCTCCGCGCGGATTTCGACGCCGCGCTCGCCAAGTCCTCGTCAGATCGTAATGAAGAGTTGGTCTCCGCTTTCACCAAGTTGGACAGCAAGCTGGATCAGCTGTCAGGGCGTATCGACGATGTCAAGCTCGCCATCGGCGTCGACCTCGACGAGCTCCGCGGGGAGATTGGAGCCAATTCATCTTCTCCGTCGGCTCCGGTGTCTCCGAGAGAGCCACAGCCAGGGCCCCATCCAGCAGCGACCGGTGGAGGTTCGAACGGGATGGAAGGTTTCCGGTCAGATCTGGAGCAAAGGAATTCGGGCCCGAGGTATGTTCCACCCCCAGCCAGAGGTGTACCATCAGAGGCAGTTCAATCGAGGCAATTGGTCCCAGCTCCTGAAAATTTGCGTTCACTGTTGCCTGATACTCTGAATTTTGCCCCTCGTATGGAGTTACTGCATTTTGATGGCTCTAATCCCAAGCTGTGGCAGTCTCGCTGTGAAGATTATTCCAAATTGTGGGGTATTCCATCGAGTCAGTGGATATCGTTTGCTTCTGCTCAATTTGATGGTCCTGCAGCTCGCTGGCTTGAATCTGTCCAACGCCGTGCTCCCAATGTCAATTGGTCTGAATTCTGTTCCTTGCTGCAGTCTCGTTTTGGGCGAAACAAGCATCAGAACTTAGTTCGTCAGATGTTTCACATACGGTAAACTAGCTCTGTTGAGGATTATGTTGAGCGCTTCTCTGAACTGTATGATCAGTTGACAGCATATGAACCGAATCCTAGTATTGTTCATTATGTTACACGGTTTATGGAAGGGTTGGTACCATCAGTTCGCTTATTGGTTGGGATTCAGCAACCCACTGACTTGGATTCAGCATATGCCCTTGCACTTTTGTCTGAAGAATTGGGTGACTCTTCTCTGATTCAGCATACTGTTCCTGTTAACACCAAACGTTTTGTGGCACCGACTCCCTCTCGTGTGTCTCATACTAGTTTTGGTTCCAAAACACCTGATGACAGGAAAAGTACTGATGTGATCCGGTCAACTGCTCCTGTTGATGATCGCTGGGCAGCATTACGTGCTTACAGGAAATCCAAGGGGCTTTGTTTCATCTGTGGCGAACGTTGGGCTCGGGAACATAACTGCAAGAAGGAAGTGCAGTTGCATGTCGTGCAAGAGATGTTGGATTATGTTCACAATATGCCATCTGAGTTCAGTGATACTGAAGAGGAAATCGTTGGTGAAGCTAATGCTATTTGTTTGTCAGCTGCAGCAATAGGAGACACATCAGTTCCAGCAATCTCTACGATGAAATTGAAAGTTAAGATGCGGGGTTTGTCTTTGGTTTTCTTAGTTGACTCTGGCAGTACTCACTCTTTTGTTGACTGTACTGTTGCTTCCAAACTCCAAGGAATTTCTCAAATCCCAGTTCGTATGGTTAAGGTGGCTAATGGTGGTCAGATCCCTTGTACACAACAGTTACAGCAGGGCTACTGGAGTTATGCTGAGCACACTTTTATGACCAGTTTCAAGGGTTTTCCTTTGGGATCTTATGATGGCATTTTAGGGCTTGATTGGTTAGCTGCTCACAGTCCTATGCAAGTTGATTGGGCAGAACATTGGCTATCTTTCCAGTTGAATGATACTTTGGTCACTTTGTTAGGACAGGATGCTGCTCCTCAATATTGTGCTGTCATAGAAGTCTCTGCATTATCAGTTTCTGAAATTTCAGAACAACCTGACCTTCCTGTTGAGATTAAAGAAATATTGGCTCAGTTTGCTCCTGTGTTTGAAGCTCCAAAAGGATTGCCCCCAAGAAGGAAATATGACCACACTATCCCTCTCATTCCTGGTGCTCAACCAGTGTCTATTCGTCCATGCAGACTTGCACTAGCTTTGAAGGACGAAATGGAGAAGCAAGTAACTGAAATGTTACAGTCTGGTATCATCAGACACAGCAATAATGCCTTCTCCTCGCCCATGCTTTTAGTTCAGAAGAAAGATAAAACATGGAGACCAGTGTTTGATTACAGGCACTTGAATGCAATCACTGTCAAAAGCAAGTTTCCTATCCCAGTTATTGATGAACTCTTGGATGAACTTGCAGGTTCTGGTTGGTTTTCCAAACTTGATCTGAGATCTGGATATCATCAGATTAGGTTAGCTCCTGGAGAAGAACATAAAACTGCATTTCAGACTCATTTTGGGCATTTTGAGTTTTTGGTCCTCTCACAAGGATTGACTGGTGGACCTAACACCTTCCAGTTTGCTATGAATGACACTTTGTCACCCTGTTTGAGGAAAAATGCAGTTGTTTTCTTTGATGACATCTTGATCTTCAGTGCTTCCTATGCTTTGCATCTACAGCACCTGGCAGAAGTATTGAAATTGTTAATGCAACATCAGTGGCAAGTCAAATTGTCTAAATGCTCTTTTACTCAGACACAAATTTCTTACTTGGGGCACATCATTAATGAGCAAGGGGTTTCTACTGACCCAGCAAAAATTTATGCTATTCACGATTGGCCTGTTCCTGAAACTGCTAAAGAGGTTAGAGGTTTTCTGGGTTTGGCTGGCTATTATAGGAAATTTATTCGTCATTATGGCATTGTGAGCAAACCTTTGACCAATTTGTTGAAAAAGGGAGTGCCATTTCATTGGACAGCAAATGAACAACAAGCTTTTGTAGTGCTTAAGCAGGCTTTAGTGACAGCTCCTGTTTTAGCCCTACCTGACTTCTCATCCACTTTTGTGATCGAGATAGATGCTTGTGATGTGGGTATTGGGGCAGTGCTCATGCAGAATGGACACCCATTGGCTTATGTTAGCAAGGCTCTGGGCCCCAAGAACCAAACCCTTTCTGTGTATGAAAAGGAATACTTAGCAATACTGCTGGCTGTTGACCACTGGAGGCAGTATTTGCAGGTTTCAGAATTTGTGATTCATACTGATCAACGGAGTTTGGCTAGTCTTTCTGAACAACGTTTGCACACTAAATGGCAACATAAAGCTCTCACAAAATTGCCGGGCCTTCAGTACAGCATCTGTTACAAGAAGGGTGTTGAAAACAGTGCAGCAGATTCTTTGTCCAGGAAGCCACACAAATCTTCTGATGTGTTGCCTGAACTACATCTTGTTTCTTCAGCTCAGCCTGCTTGGCTTGAAGATATTATGCAGAGCTATGTGGGGGATAAATTTTGCACTGAATTACTTCAGAAGTTGTCTGCGAGTCCTTCTGCTGATAGTAAGTTTACTTTGACAGCTGGCATCTGTAACACCCCCTTGTAATAAGCACTGTGACATTATGTTAATCATGCCATGTCATGTTCATTTGCAACACTAATCACAGTGGTTAAGTTTATCAACTCAAAATTCCCTCTGAAAATTCAAATTCAAACTCAAATGCAAAGTGAAGTTGCTCCAAAAGTTATGGAAAAATGTTCATCCTTTAGAAAATATTCCAAAACAAATGTTGTTGAGTAAAACAACATCACCATCAACTCCAGTTTTGGGCTAGGGCATCAAATAGTGTCAAAACAGCACTTTAAAATGCCTATTCATTTTTGAATATTTCATTAATGATCCAAATTTGCCCAAACCACTTTTTGGTGGTTAGGAATATTGCAAGGCATTTTATGGACCAACTCTCAAAATTTTGCAAAACTCCTTGGATGCCTAAACATTTGATTTTGCTCTCTGTGAAATAAATAAAGAAGAGACAGAAGCAGAAGCACTTACCTGACGCCCAGGGCGAGGCCCAGCCGGCCCACCTTCCCCCTGTTCTACCTGCTCCCGCCCGCGCGTCGCCTCCTCCGCGCCCGCACGCGCTCGCCGCCGCGCCCCGCCGACACCTGCCGCCACAGGGCCGGCGAGGGGATAAGAGCGCATCCCCGGCTCTCCCCCGAGCCTATCCACTCCTCCTCTCCCCCTCGCCCGGCCTCTCCTTCTCTCTTCCCCTCCCAGATCTGCGCGGCCAGTGAGCTCCGCCGCCGTTCGACCGCCGCTCCCACAACCACCGGCGACGAGGGGCTCGGCCACCTTGTCTGGCGAGTTCTCCGTGCTCGGTTACGTCGTCCCCGCACTCGGGCCGGAGCTGGGAGGCACGGGAGCAAGCAAACGGAGCCGCCCCCTTTTCTTCTCTGTCGTCGGCGATCTCCGGCGACCGCGGGCCTCTGCTGCTCCTAAACCACCGATGGCTTTTCGTAGCCGCTCCGTAAGTTCCTCCCCTCTCTCCTTTCCTCTCTTCGCGTCGCGTTTTCCCCCCTAGCTTCCTCGCCGTGGTGCCGCGTGCTGACCGCCGCTGCGCCGCTCGCCGGAGCTACTCCGGTGGCCTAGAGGCCACGGGCACGTGTCCGTCAACCTCACGGCGACACGTAGAGCTCGTCTAGCCTCTCGGTTCGAGCTGTAGCTCGCCGTAGCACCGTTCCCATCGATCACCCGTACCCGCCGCCGCCTTAGCTCGTCGCCGGCGCCGTTCCAGCCACCTCCGAGCCGCGCCACTGCTGCCATTCTTCTCCTCGCCGTCGACTCGATCGAGCGCAGCAAACCGCGCGGCTAACGGAGCTCTCTAGCGCCGAATCCATCGACGTCCGAAACCGGCGTCCGCTCCGCCGCTCGCCGTCGCCGCTCCGGTGGGACTCCGGCGCCACCGCCACCACCGTTGGACGCGCGGTGGAGTGGCCGTTCGAACGCGCCTAGCCGCGCGCCAAACGGACCACCGTACGCGTTTTCCGACGAGTCCCCGAGAGCGCCGCCGCGTTTTGACGCCCGCCGGCGTTTAAACGCCGGCGGCTGATGTGGCGAGGTGGCCCCACCACCGGAGACGCTGACCACTGGGCCCCGCGGGCCCAGTTGACCAGGTCAACTGCCCACGTGGCGCTGACATGCGGGCCCCGCGTTAAAAACGTTTCAAAATAAAACTAAATCTGTTAATTAAGTAAATTGATTAATTAGTTTAGTTATTCTCTATGACAAGTGGGACCCACCCCTGTAATTAGTTCTGCTGGATTAATTTAAAACTCTGTTAAGCCTCAGAGGCTGACAGGTGGGACCCACTGGTCAGGTTTGACCTGACCAGTGCGACCGTTGACTGCTGACGTCACGGTTGCGTCATGATGACGTCATCGCCTACTGTTCTGGATAATGTAGAATTATTAAATAAAAACAATTCCAGAAATATCTAAAATCTTTAGAAAATCATATCTTTTTATCCGTAGCTCGGATGGAAAAACTTTCTATATGAAAGTTGCTCAGAATGACGAGACGAAGCCAACCGTGCTCTCTGTTTCCGTGTCGGGACCCTCTACGGAGGTGAACCCGCAACTTTTAGCCCTTTTCCGGTAGATGAATAGTGCACTTGCACCGGATAATAATTCCAACTTAACTCCTAAAATAACTAATATGACTTAGACATGCTTTTTAAGCAACCCTGCACTGCACGTTAGCTTAGCACGCTTTGTGATGCTTGTGTTCTGTGTACTTATCTGTTTCTTCCCCCTCTTCTCTCTCGGTAGAGTCCGACGTTGACGCAGCTCCAGAGACCGACGCCGTCCCGGTGATTGGTCCCCCTTCTGACGACCTTGCCTTTGCCGCCGAGCAACCAGGCAAGCACCCCCATTTTGATCATTTCGATATCGCCTATTCTCTTCTCTCTATTGCTTGCATTAGAATTGCCACTGCTGTTACTATCCTATATCTGTTGCATAGCCTGCTTATTTGTAGCCTACTGTTGATTCCTGCCTGTTATCCTAAACTGCTTAGCATAGGATGGGTAGAGCCTGATAGAGACCCACTTGTCCCGACTGCCCCGCTGGATTCTCAGAAGACCCGTTCAACGGGATCGAAGATCAGACCTGGGCACCGCACATCACTTTCCCCTAAGTTGCTCGACACCACTGGGTTACCGTCGCGTGCCGAGGGTGACTCCTTTCTAGCACGTTTGATGTTAATCTTGTGGGTTAGTTACCCGGTCGTGGTAAGTGAGGGTGATCTCCTCCTACACCACCCCCGATACCGACGCCGTCTAGCAACTCTCAAGTGTGGGCTTCGAGGGTGAATCCTCTTCCGCTCACCTTGGTGACAACATCAGGTGGAATTCCGTTCGAGGGTGATCCCTCAGGATTTCCCCTTGGTGTCAGACACACAGTTACCATGGTTACTATAACATAACACTGATACATGATACTAAAGACGGGTCGGCCCTGAGGGGTACCCGCGCGTGCCTTTTTGGCGAGTGATGTGAAGACGGGTTGACCTGAGAGGTGCCCGCGAGATAATTACGAGGCGTGGCCGGGCATTCTTAGCCCTTGCCACAAGTCCTCGAGACGGGGCGACGGGGTCACATCTTTCGTGAGTCTCTGCTCGTTTCCGCGCGCTCCTAATCCACTAAACGGTTTGGATATTTGATCCGAGGGGCCTCTGGCCCGATAGCACTAACCATCACGTGGGTGTGAGTGGGTGCTCTGCGTCGTATACTTCAGCCGGAGTCGTCACGACGTCAGCGACTGAGCGGCCCGTTCGGATTGGACCCGGAATGCAACTGCGTGCTTGTATAAGGGGTTGCTAGGTCTGCTACCGAACGGCCTCGCAACGTGCAGGAGCGTCCGGGGCGATGGCCAAGACCCCTGGGGGCATAGGTTAGTCCGGCGTGTCTGTTCCTCTCTGGCGGTTTTCGGTCGGGTTGCGGCGTATTGTTGGGGGGGGGGGGGGGGGGGGGGGGGGGGGGGGGGGGGGGGGGGGGGGGGGGGGGGGGGGGGGGGGGGGGGGGGGGGGGGGGGGGGGGGGGGGGGGGGGGGGGGGGGGGGGGGGGGGGGGGGGGGGGGGGGGGGGGGGGGGGGGGGGGGGGGGGGGGGGGGGGGGGGGGGGGGGGGGGGGGGGGGGGGGGGGGGGGGGGGGGGGGGGGGGGGGGGGGGGGGGGGGGGGGGGGGGGGGGGGGGGGGGGGGGGGGGGGGGGGGGGGGGGGGGGGGGGGGGGGGGGGGGGGGGGGGGGGGGGGGGGGGGGGGGGGGGGGGGGGGGGGGGGGGGGGGGGGGGGGGGGGGGGGGGGGGGGGGGGGGGGGGGGGGGGGGGGGGGGGGGGGGGGGGGGGGGGGGGGGGGGGGGGGGGGGGGGGGGGGGGGGGGGGGGGGGGGGGGGGGGGGGGGGGGGGGGGGGGGGGGGGGGGGGGGGGGGGGGGGGGGGGGGGGGGGGGGGGGGGGGGGGGGGGGGGGGGGGGGGGGGGGGGGGGGGGGGGGGGGGGGGGGGGGGGGGGGGGGGGGGGGGGGGGGGGGGGGGGGGGGGGGGGGGGGGGGGGGGGGGGGGGGGGGGGGGGGGGGGGGGGGGGGGGGGGGGGGGGGGGGGGGGGTTATGTTTTAGAGTTGTGCTGTGATTCCTTCACGTGAGTCCTTAGGCTTGATCGTGTGCATTTGCGTGTATGGTTAGTGCACGATTAAGCCGGGGTCGTCACAGCATCCTCCGTATTGATAATTGTGTTTGGGTGGGTAATGCTCCTGAGCTGCACAAACAGATTGTATCTGCTTTCCATGATAGTCCTATTGGAGGACACTCAGGCTTTCCGGTTACTTATCGCCGTGTCAGACGGCTATTTCGTTGGAAACACATGAGGGGGTTTATCAAACACTATGTGCAGCATTGTTTGATCTGTCAGCAAGCAAAACCAGAACGTGTGCGCTATCCTGGCTTGCTGCAACCATTACCTGTTCCTAAACTTCCTTGGGACATAGTGACAATGGATTTTGTCGAAGGGTTACCATCATCTGGTCAGTACAACTGCCTGTTTGTGGTCATTGATAAATTTTCTAAATATGGCCATTTTGTTCCCATGCATCACCCATTCACCGCAGAAGTTGTTGCTGAAACCTTTCTCAATTCAGTCTATCGTTTGCATGGGATGCCCTAGTCCATTGTTTCGGACAGAGACCGCATATTCACCAGTGTTTTCTGGCAAGAGTTGTTTTCTAAGCCTGGTACTATGCTTCGAATGAGCTCTGCTCGTCACCCACAGTCTGATGGACAGACTGAACGAGTCAATCAACAAGTGGAATGCTTCTTGCGATGCTTTGTCAGTGCTCATCCCACTAAATGGGCTAAGTGGATTCCTCTCTGTGAGTTTTGGTACAATACCAACTGGCATTCTGCCACAGGTACTACTCCCTTTGAGATCATATATGGGCATGCGCCTCGTCATTTTGGCATTTCTCCAGATGCAGTGATTCAGTCAGTGGATGTGCAGCAATGGCTGGATGACCGCAAAGTGGTGTTTGCTTCTGTCAGACAACACTTGTTGAGAGCTCAACAGCGCATGAAAACCCAGGCTGATAAGCACCGTACTGAACGTGTGTTTAATGTGGGCGATGCAGTTTTCCTGAAACTTCAACCATATCTTAAGTCTTCGGTTGCGCCGCGCGCTAACCACAAACTTGCTTTCAAATTCTATGGCCCCTTTGAAGTGGTGGAACGTGTGGGTGAGGTGGCTTACCGTCTAGCTCTTCCTCCAACCAGCCGTGTGCATCCAGTCTTCCACGTTTCACTACTGCGTAAAGTTCTCGCTCCAGGCTGTCAGGTGCTTCCCTTGCTTCCTGCTCCTGATGGTCAGTTTCAGTATCCAGAGCAAATTCTTCAGCAACGAGTTGTTCGCCGGGGTGCTGATTCCTTGGTCCTAGTTTTGGTCAAATGGAGTGATGCGCCTGGAGAAATGGCTACTTGGGAAGATAAAGTGATATTACGACAGAAGTTTCCTCGTGCGCCGGCTTGGGGTCAAGCCGCTTCTAAGGCGGGAGGGATTGTCAGCGAGCAGGAGACGCGCGAAGATGGTGTTCAAGCTATGGGCCGGTCCAAGCGGCAGCCTCGCCTACCCGCACGGCTGGCTGGGCCGGAGTGGGCCAAGTAGAGTTGTATTACATATATGTGTGACTTTGTGGTGTGAGAGGTAGGAAGGTAGAAACGGCTAGATGCCAGGCATGTTGCGTGTGAGCTTCTCTCCCTGAGGAAGACGACTCTCCCCTCCTCCTTGTAATCCTCCCTTGTAGCTCGAGATTTGAATTCAATGGCAAATTCCGAACCCTAGCCCTCACACTCCATGGCAGCAGCGGCGACTCGCTGTGGTGCTGCGGTGTCGCTGAGCTCACAACGGTGGTTTTCCTCCCCTCAATGCATTGCTGTGTGGCCTGATGCAACAGTGGTGTCTGACGGCGCGCGTCGGCTTGAGCAGAGGGAATGGTGGCAGAGGGGCACGCGAGCAGGTTTAGGCAGGACGGCGGGAAGGAAGCTGCCAGAGTGGAAGAGAGATGCCGACGAGATCCATTAGGCCAACTCCACCGTGCGACCCATCCTGTCCGGCCCCGTCCGTTTGGGGTAAAAGGAACAAACCAAACGGCCCAGCGCGCGATGGCCTGGACCCATCTGGTCCGTTTTGTGTCCGGGTCGACCCATTTCGAGCGCAAACATGCGCCGGGTTTGGGTCGCGGCGGACAGCAAACGGACGCGTCGCTCGTCCGCGTCGGGGCCGCGTGGCAGGCGGCCACCTACCTCCCACCGCCCGACAAAAATGCGCACACACGGTCGGCCCCACCTGTCATCCGCCCAGGCAAACGGTCGCCGTCCTTATTAAATGGGGAAGCCGTGGACCGGTCGTCGTCCACACTCCCCACTCTAGCCCGCTGCCTCCTCGAAACCCGACACACCCAAACCCTAGCCTCTCCCCGTCCTCGAACTCACCGGCCGGCCGCCTCGCAGCCATGGGGCTCTGGAACTACGGCCGCAAGGGGAAGCAGGACCGCGAGGCTGGCTCGTCCTCGGGCCGCCGCCGCCACGGCGTGAAGGAGGAGCCCGCATCACCACTGCGTCGGGCCCCGCGCCGCCCGCGTTCGCCATCGCCCCCACGGCTGCCGGCGAGCGCGACTGGCACTACATCCACGCGGATGTATGCCGCCGCTATTGGGAGACGAGGACGCCGCTCCCCTGGAGCGACGTCCACCTCCCCAACAACTGGCATTTGTCCGCCGACCGCGTGCTGATCCCGCCGGTCCCGGTGAGCGGCCGTGCGCGCCGCGAGGAGATCGAGCACCGCCGCCGCCTCCTCCTGGACGACCTCAGGTACGCCCCCGACTCGGACCTGTGGGACACGTGGTTCCGGGACGAGCACGACACGCGGCGGGCGTCCTTCTTCGCCGACACTTTGACGGGGCCACGGCGGCCACGTCCAGAGCGCCGAGCGGCTGCTCCCCAGTTGCGCGGGCGTACGCGGGTGCGTGGCCTCACGCCCACGCCGTCGCCTTCACCCTCTCCGTCGCCACCACCACCTCCTCGCATGACAGCGGAGGAGGAGGCCCGTCTCATGGCGCGTGTCATGGAGGACTCCATGAAGACGCACGATGAGCGCCAATGGGAGGGCCTCGAGGAGATGATGGCCCTCTCTGCGGCCGGCGACGTCGCCATCCCCGAGCTGGGGATGGTGACGGCGGAGGAGGTGATGGAGGAGGAGCCGGTGGCCGCGTTCAACCCGGGCCTGGTGGGCCAGCAGTGGAGCTGGTCGTGCACAGCTCCGGAGATGGCCGACGCCGTGGGGGACGTGAACTGGTGCCCCACGCCGCCGCGGTCACCGAAGCGGGAGGCGTCGCCATGGGAGGAGGTGGTGCAGGCTCCCGTGTACCAGCCCGCCCCCGTGTACCACGGACCGCCGTCCCACCTCTGGACGCTGCCGGACTACGTCGACCTCGTCAGCGACGACGACGACAACGACGGCCACTGAAGACGGCGGCGGCCATGGCATCGACGGGCACGGCAGGAGCGCGCGTGCGGCGTTTTTTATTTTGTTTTTATGTTAATTATGGCAATGTGAACCGTGAAACTGGGCCGTTTTGTGGCCGTGATCGTTAACTTATGTTTAACGTTTTTATATTTGCGTTTATTTACTTTTTTGGGCATTTCATTTTAGTTTTTCTGTTTTTTTAATCACGTCCACCCCGAACATGATTTGGGGTGCGGCCGCGCGTTGGGCGCACCCACGACCCAACGGACAAAAGCGAACATGGGCGAACCCATTGCCTCCCCAAACGGACGAAATCCGGCCAAACCGGACGTCCGTTTGGGGTCGTGCGGTGGAGTTGGCCTTAGACAGGACGAACTGGTCAATGTCTGTGGGGATGGAAGAACGTGTGTGGACGTGCATCGCTGCATGCCTGCGAGGGATAAGGCTAGAGAGACAGAGAGTTGCCTGGCCCCATATGAAGGGACGCGTGGAGATCGCGGGACACGGCTGATTTTCTTCCAGAAATGGTCGGTGGATTTAGAGCATGGTTAATAAGATACCCAGCTGCTGGCTATATGATGTTGCCACGTCATACATAGTCAAGCTTATAGCCGGCAAGTACAATAGCTGGATATAAATATGTACTACTTTATTGATACATGGCCCACCTCGCTCTCTCACAAAGTGCCTAGGAGCACGTGCTGCAGCCGGCTGTTAGCTAGTAGCCCGCTTCTCTTCTCTCTCCTCTTCTCTCTCTTCCAACTAAGCAAAAATATAATATTTAATATCTTACAGCCCGCCTATGTCACCTTATTGTACTTGCTCTTAAAGACTTTTCCCTACAACAATGCGTATTCTTTCTCTTCTGTGCTTGTGTTAGTTCTTTTTCTGATTTGCCAAGATATTGATCATGTTTTCTTTCTGCAATATCTATTGGCATCTTAATTACTTGGTACTTCCAATCCGACAAAGATAATATGCAAAATTGTCATTCATTGATAAAATACGTCAACAATTTCACTACTATAGTGGTGAAGGTGTAGCCAGAGGGGAGGATGACGGGGTCTGTCATGACCTCGAGGGAGATGGGGCAGAGGAAGTCGTTGGGCCACGACGCCTACTTGGACACCTCCATGGTGGTGTTCGTTAGGAGTCCGTCTAGTGAGCTGCGACGACAATCGACTCCGGCGGGAGGTGGAAATTTCAAGGTAGGAGATATAATTGACAGGTGGGTCCCACATGTCATTACGCCTTAGGTGTCGGTCAAACCTAACCGAGCTGACCACGTCAGCCTTGACAGTGGGTCTGGTCTGTCATAAACACGTTTAAATCGTCTAAAACAACCATTAAACAAAATTGGTAGTTCTTTTCAACAAGATTAGGTTAAAGTTGTAGTTTTTTGTTGAAGTTTCCAAAATAGTAGTTCCGTGGGATACCAATCCCTATAGTGATAGTTTTTTTGTTGTTAAACTAGTAAATACGCATGTGCAACGCACATTAATATTTAGGCAATATATTATTTGCACGCGGATATTAGGTATGCTATTATTTGTGTGTTAATATCTGTGATTCTGTGATTAGTCAATGTGTACGTGCAATGCACGTTAGTTTAGAAGTATATTAAGTGCATGCGGATATTAAGTAGGGTATTATTTGCGTGTTATTATGTGATTGGCACTATATTTGGCATGAAATTAACTGCACGCTAAACGTGTTGAGTGCTCAACATTGAAGCAGTCTAGGTCGTTGGATTGACATGATTTGATGGCCGAGATTAATTGGATCTGCCCCTTTGGGTCTTTTTATATTGGTATATAGATATATAGATACTACGACGCACAACCATTCCTGCTGTTGTGAGGAAAAGAAAACGATTATTTATCCTGAACTTATTTGGGTAGAAATTAACTCTCTCACCTATCGGAATCATCGTATGTGGTCTAATAAAATATTCTTCTCCTGTCTCCTGAGGCCCTGTACAATGCAAGGTGCTTGGGGTAGGTGCTTAGAAAAATAAACCGGTTTTTCTCTAAGCACCGGTGCTTATTTATAGAGGGTAGATGCTTAATTAAGCGTCTGTCTTGTAGAAATAAGCATCGATGCTTAAGAAGAACTTGGTTTATTTTACTAAGCATCTCCCTAAGCACCTCCTATTGTACAAGGCCTGAGAGGGCATCGTCGACTCGAAGCGGGGCGATCGAAATCACCTGGACACTAGGTCAAAAAAAAAAAAATCTTCCTGTCTACTGAGAGGGCGCGGCCGACTCAAAGCGGGGTGATATTGAATCACGTTACACCAGGTAAAAAAATCACCTTGACACCTCATGTGTGTCGTCTTATCTAATATTTAGGCATTTTAGGTATAATTTTTTTGCCTGAAATTTTTTGATCTATTCATTTTCAATCGTGACAGTACAACGAACAACAAAAATAATAAAAGTTACTCCAAATCCTTAGTCCATCCAGTGATGACTACAAGCACTAAAGCGAGCCGAAGACGCGCCGCCGTCATCGCCCCCTTCCCCCCTCCTCGTCGAAGACGGACAAAACTTATTATAGTAGACAGTCAGGAAATTGCCGTGCTAAGGCCCCATAATACCAGTGTAACAGAACAGAAAACGCCACCGATGAAGAGTAGCGTAGATCGGAAGAATCCAACCTGAAGATACACGAATGATGACCATATCTAAGCAAATTCATCAAAGGCAGATCCGCCGGAGACGCACATCCATAGCCAACCTACGGTGCTAGACGCACCACTGACATGTGGACTAGGCGGGGATAACATTATTCCATCTTCAGGGTGCCGCCGCCTTCTAGTCTTCCTGAGCAGGACACAAACCCTAACAAAAATCGATGAAACAACTAAAAACGGAGCCCTCCCACCAACAAGGGCCAGGATCCACCGCGCCCCCATGGCCCTAAGGCCATTGGAGACCAGGCAGACTAATGGCGGAGCCGGTGGGAGGTGGAGGAACCTTAAAAAAAAATTTGGGGAGGTGGCGGCTACGTATCTTGCATTGCTCATTCCGGTTAAAGTGCTCGCATTTTAGGTACAATAATACATCAAAATCATTGGAATTCAACGCCTACACCAACCGTCCATCCAAGTGAGTCGGCAAGGATTCAAATGAATTGAAAGCTCAGAGTTCGAAAGTACGCAACACAAACGCCTCAGCGTCGCCCCCCACTAGGGCGGCTCAGGCGGAACCAGGCCCGCCCCTGAGGAGGGGCAGGGGGCGGCCGCCCCGGGCCCCCAACGTCCAGGGGCCCCTCCCCAAGTGTGCAGTAGCCTGCCTACAGGTTAGTAAGAAACCATGGGCCGTGGCCCAGGCAAGTAACCAAGCGTGGGACGCAGTCAATGGCAAACATAGCGATTCTTCCTATTCCTTGACGGGTTCGGCTCAGGTGCAGGGTTCACCGCACCTATTATGGTGCAGGCCCAATCAATGTATTCCACGTGTGCTCGTAGGCCCATACTTCATTATTAATTCTTTTAATCTTTCGATTAATCTCCATCCTCTCTTCAATTCCATGCAAACAGGTCGGATCACACGGCAAGGTACTCCTGTCATGACGACCTCCGCCGTCTTCACCCAGCACACATCATGACGAACTCCGCCGTGTTTCCTAATACTCCAATCTTCGCGACTACAACGTGCTGCATTTTTTGATGGACATGTGCTCAGGGCATGCAGGCACTTTTACATGCCGTCGACGTGAGCATACACTCCTCGATCGTATTGATCAAATGATCCATCACGTTGTTTTCTCGTCGGATCTGACTCCAGCCGGCCAGTACTTTTGATTGTCTGACGGCAAGAATGTTCAGAGCACAAAGAGCGGGTTAGCAAGCATGCCGTATAACCTAGGTCTCGTAGGGTCCTCGAGCACGCACACGTCCTGGCCGATGAAGATTAGCTATTTAGCTGCTGCATGGACAAACAGCGATGGAGATTTGCAACAGAGAATAAACAATCCAAACTATTTCATAAGAGATTTGCAAGTTTGCAATTGCAGCAGAGCGCAAAAAAAAAATAAAAAAAAATTAGATATAACACGGAGAGTTTGGAAGGAAAGCGATCCATTGAAGGATTAATTAAATAATGAATTAACTAATTGCTTGGGCCTACAAACATACGTGGCATGTGCTCATTAGGCCTGCACCATAATAGGTGCGGTGAACCCTGCACCTGAGCCGAACCCTTCCTTGACGAAGCAATCCCAGATCCTACGCCGTTCTTTTCGCGATAATAAATACGGCAGCAGCATCATGTTCCTTTTCTCGTAATGTCATTCCTAATTCTGATCGCTAGTTCGCCGTCTCGTCGATGCCGATTTCTGTTCCCGGGGCCGGTTCAGTACTCAGTACGCGAAGCCGCTTTGCTCTCTCGCCTTCAAGCACTGAACATGCAGACACACACATCGCTGATTCGCCGATTGCTACAGCCAGATGCGAGTCCACATCGCGTCATCGGCTCATCGCTGAAGGCCCTACAACCAAAGCCGATTGGATCCATCCAAGGTAGTACGCTATATCATTACTGTTCCCCAATCTCTACTCCCTATATGTTTAGTACTTACTACTCCCTCCGTCCGAAAATACTTGTCATTAAAATGGATAAAAAAGGATGTATCTAGAACTAAAATACATCTAGATACATTCCCTTTTATTCATTTTGATGACAAGTATTTCCGGACGGAGAGATATTACCTAATTTATCCTTCGGATATATGATGCATAGCTGGCACCGATCAACCTTTATTCCATTAGTGCGTGGATGACTTGATACAGTCAGAGATGTGCTCTTGATAAAATTTTCAAGAGTAATACTGGTGCTTCATTGAACTCAGATGGTGAATTATGATAGTTGTTGTGGAGGAAGAGGAACAAATTGATGGGAATTCTGAATCAGAACAAGAGGAAATGTTGACGTCAATACCGGTGATAAAAATGTAAGTTCTCCTGGGATTACAGTTATTTCAACAGGTGCACATACAGAATCTGCTAGTGTTGATTGACATCCAGTTTTGCAGTTTTTTAACTAAAGATTATGAAATTCGCTTTCTCAGATGGTGCAATGTATACTATTGTGTTTTTCTAGCACACAAGGGAAGTCAATTTTTATCCTAATGCTTCTATAATCTATAGCTAATCATCTTATTTACAGTAAAGTTAAAATTATTGAAGAACTATTTGAGACCAACGATGACTCAAGAGATTTTAAATGGTTTGCTAACATTATGCATCAGCACGAATTTACTGGAAGAGATTGACGTCGACCCCTTCATAAGTGACTTTGCATTGAAGACTGTCATAATTTTTAAAAGGTAACATGTATAATTATTTTATATATTAGCAAAAACATATATTTTATATGTATATTGTTTGGATGCATTTAAGCATTTATACGTAAAATTTCATATACATACATAGTCATTATTATTACAACATTGTTTATACTAAGGGCCCCGAGTTTTGGTTTCGCCCCGGGCCCCCAAAATCTCAGGACCGGCCCTGGGCGGAACCCTAACCCCTACCGCCGTCGGGCTCAACCAACCTCTCCCTCCCCTCCGCCGCCGTTGGAGGAGGTCGCCGGGCGAAGCCCCGGGCGGCTGACGGCGGCGGCGGAGGCCCCCCTTCCCTCCCGCGTTGCATTGGGTGAGGCGGGTCACCCATGGCGCAGGGGCCCTCCTCCCCGATCTGAGTCACGGGGGCGCGGCCGTTTTCGGCGGCGGCGCAGTGGCGGCGTGGTGATGGGAGGAGGCGGCGGAGCTGCGGGCTTCGTGGAAGATCTGGTGGTGCAAGCTGCTCGGTGGGCTTGCATGGTCATGGCGGCGGAGGTCGCAGTGGCCGGTGGCTTGGCCGGTCGGCGGCGGCGGAACATGGCCGGTGGCAGCGGCGATGTTCTGTCTGGATCCCGGGGCGGCGGCCCTGGATGGTGGCGGCCGGTGAAGCTAGGGCTTCCCACGGCGGCATGGCGTGGTGCAGTCCCTGTCCAAGGCGGATCTGTGACGGCGATCTGTTCTACGGATTGGTTCGGATCAGAGACGGTGACGAGCGCGCGGGATCCATCTCGGCGGCTCTCGCGGCTTGGCGAGGTGGGGTGGGAGCCCTCCTCCTAGGCTCCAGTGGTGGCACACTCAGGCAGTGGCCAGTGCGCCAGGGCTCCTACGGTGGCACTGCTGTTGCGGTTGGTCGCCGGATCTAGGTGGCTAGATCTGGGGCTTCGAAGGCGGTTGAGACGGTGCACAGGTTGTCAGGTGGATCACTTGGGACGGATCCGGGTGAAAACCTGGTCTTCGGTCGATGGCCGGAGCCGGTGATGACGATGCCCTTATCACCGTTTCCTTCATGAAGGCATCATCGAGGTGAACCTCCCAGCTCCACTCAATACCTCCGGGGGAAACCCTAGATCAGCTAATCGGATGTTGGCGGCAATCATGTGTCGTTACCCCCTTGGGGGCGGCATTCTTGGAGGTGCACTCGACCTCGCGGGACCAGCGGACGACATCTTTGGTGGAGCGGTGCTTCATCTTACACATTGATGGCGACGGATCTCGACGGCGTGGCGCGGTGCAGATTCGGCGTTCGATGTGCGAGGATGGACTCGCGCAGGAGGACGACGCTGTCTGGCGTCGTGGTGGCGTCGACGGCAGAGAGACCTGGCACGGTAGATGCAACTGTACAGCTCTGAAGATGGATTGGTGGCAGGTGGCTGCGGCGGCCTCATACCCGGCAGGCGTTCTGGTTGAGGAGTGCGCCGGACTAGTAGGTGCCTCATACCCGGCAGGCGTCCTGGTTGGGACCTCAGGTCTTAGATGTTTAGGTTTGGCTGCGAGGTCTGTTTGGTATTAGGCCCAGACTATCAGCATCTCTTCATCAACTGGATAGGAGTAGCGACAGATGTTGCCTAGATGATGGCTTTAGTCTTACTGTTGTATGACTTTGTATGGTCTTGTGTGAATAATTAATAAAGGGCGGGTGATAGGCGCCGGTGCGCCGGCGGAAACTTTCGGCCGGTCTGTTTTAAACCATTAGATTAATGCGCTGATGGCCGTTAGATAATCATGGCACAAAGTCAACATCTCCACGCACTGATTCTCCCTACCCGGAAAAAGTGGATCGTGAACAAAGTGCAGCCCGCGCGCACCAACCGATGTGCCACCGGGCACGCGCCCGCGGCTCCAGCACCGCTAGTCACCATCGTCGCCGCCGCAGACCTTCGGCATCCCGGGTTCGCATCACCTCGTCGCGCAGGTCGCAAAAAAAAATCACTGCCGCCACGCTTCACGGCCAGCAACGCCCCCTCCATTGATGCCGCTCGCCGGACCTCGCAGCAGGTTTCAATCTCCCGTCGTTGAAGCACACATCATCTCCAGTCCAGCATACATCGCCGTCGGCTACAACTCCGAGTGCTCGTGCTTGCAGCCTCGCCGGCGACCGGCGCCTCTGGTTGTAGCTCCGGTGTAGACGGCTTGCAGCTCTCGTGCATGCGGTTGCAGCTTCCCAGTACATGGTTGAAGCTTTTTAAAAAGCCGGTTCCTCATCTAGCAAAGAAATTGAAAGCAACAAAAATCTTTCAGTTAGTTGATTGAAGCAGAAAAAAATGCCGGTTCCAGCAAAATCGAAAGACGTTGGTAGCAAAATTTTAGGCTGGTTACAGCAAAATACAAAACAAAACAAGGTGGTAGCAAAAAATTCTGATGCTTCTAGCAAAAAAGATGGGTGGTTGAAGCAAACTTTCTCACCGGCTGCACCAAAAATTGCAATCCCAGCAAAAAAAAATACTTCTGTACTCGCATGCATGAAAATCGCTGCTTCCAGCAAAAATGCTTAAAGGTTCGAGCAAAAACAATGGCTGGTAGACGCAAAAAAAAAAAACCTGCTGGAGGCCATGGCTGTTGGTTCCAACATTTTGCTGCCACGGTTGTAGCACCTCCTGTCGCCCGTTCCAGCAAAAAAACTGGCCGGTTCCAGCATCGTCGGCGTCGTAGCTCCCGGTCGCCGCCATGGTTGCAGCTCCACGCGCCACCGGATGTAGCTTCTGTCGTTGCGGCTGTAGCGCCGAGCGCCGCCGTTCGCAGTTCCCCCCGCCGCCATGGTTGTACCTTCCCCGATTCACCTCTCCCCCTTCCTCCGTCTACTCTACAGCAGCGCCCGGCACCTCCCGTGCAGCAGCGCCGAGCAGCCCCATGCACCCTAGTCTTCCCTGCCACGGCGCCCATGGCCGTGCCGCACGGGTTGGGTAGCGAGAGAGGGATGGATGTCGCCCATGGCCGTCTACCAAGAAAAAGGATGAGGAATAACTGGTTCTGAAGAGATAAGGTAGGAGTGGTTTGAGCGGTGAGTGGGTCCTACTAACACGTGGCACTTACGGGAGCTAGCTGTGGCCGTATGATGAAGCTTGATCATACGCCTCGCATGCGACCGGCGCAACGTTCGGCCGGCGCGCCGATGGCAAATATTTCCCTTAATAAAGTGGCCGCATGCATCGTTCAGATGCAGAGGCCGGGGGTCCTCCTCCTTTTCTAAAAATAAAATAAAATTGTACAACATGTCTGCAAATACCACACCGGTGCAAAATTTGACTCGAATTCAATAGTACAAGTCTACTCATTTATGCAACTAATTTTTTTTATCAAATAGGTGAAGAAACCATCTAAAGCACAACCGCCAAACACTTATCGGTACTTGACTTGAACCTTGAATTGTGTAAATAATACAGGACCCATGTTTTGACCACATAATGAATCAGCTGGGCAGTTTCAAAGAGACGGTTAATAAAAGTAAATTTGAGAACCCAATCATTGATTTTCCATTTCCTATACGGTTGCAGGCAAACACTAATCTCAATTACTACTCCTTGAAGTGTGCTTTTGAAGCTCCCCAATCATGCAAGGGGTGTACGGAAATGATTCGTATATGCCATTTGTTTGTAAAAGGTAGTAATCACTTGGGCGCATGTTACCTAGATACTGAACCTTTGAGGTTTTCAAATGATAAGCCACTCCTTTAAATGATAATCCCAAGAAAACAATCTCGTTGTAGGGGTGAAAGCCAAGGAAGTCAATGTAATGAGAAAAGCCTCCCCTATCATCTTCAAGATCTAGAACATTATCATTGTCGGAGTTCCATTCCGGATTACCCCCCATTAGCATTCCTTCTTCTTCTCCATCATCATCATCATCCTCGCCCTCGTCCTCATCGTCGTATTCTAGACTACACCGTGCTTCTTCTTGCGCTTTTTTCACATCTTCTTCTCCATCTAAGGTCCAAGTTTTGTCAAACCCCTTGAGGTTGTCCAACCATGCCAATGCCCATGGCTCTAGATCAACATGATACTTCAACATCCAATCTATTTGTTCACTTGATTCAACAAGGTTATAAACCCGGAGTCGATGTACTGTATCATCTGCCATTATTGCAAGGTACACCCCCTTTTCCGATTTCCTAAGATACCGTTCCCGTTCGCTTTCTGCAATATTTGTCAATTTAATTACTTGGTACTACTTGCCATCTGACAAAGATAATCTGCAAAAATTGTCAATCCATTGATAAAATAAGTCACTAATTTCAATTCAAAATTCAAACATAAGAGAAGCACTACTAAGACAATATCTGAAAAGATGGTTTCACAAAGATGCATCACGATCGATATATTACCTGGCGACGAATGCACCACGACAATGAACATAAAGTGATCCTCGCCAATACACACTATATCGCCACCTCGCACCACTCCACACTTGCCTCAGTGGATCTAGTCGAGCGTTAGCCACTGTCCCCATAGCCTCGCCTTGGCGGAGAAAAGACCTCTTGCACCATTGCCTTGTACTAGACGAGAACACATCTAACATCCATGAGGATGGTGGCCATTCCATGGAATCTTGTGCAAGGTCAACCTTCTCGGGTACATATGGAATCGAAAACACCTCATAGTGGGGTGAGACTGCAGGGTCGAGGGTGAGCGAACACAAGGTATGGGTTCCACTTGTAGTCTCCACCCTTGCGGCAGAGATCTTCCCACTGCCTTGTGGCAGGGTTGGCCACGTACAACAAGTCCGTCCGACCCCGATAAAGCAAGAGACCGTTGCAGTGATCGGCGATTGGCTTGTAATCATGGGCATAACCCGGCAAGAAGTCTAGGTTGCAGTCTATCGCGGGCTTCTGCGCCGAGGGGCGCGCGAAGCAGTGCGGGCGCCTGTAGTCAACGTAGTTGATGAAGATACCGTGCAGCGAGTGCGGGAGCAGGTGCGGCAGCAAGAGGCGGTGGGTGTCGACGACGGCACACCACGTCTTGCGGACGCAGCGGGACGCGGCGAGGTCGCACGGAGGAAGGCGGCCGAGGACGTTGGCGAGGGTGTCGTCGGTCAGGGCTTCCGTCTGGTCCATGCCTCTACGCAGAGCAGTGGCCCAGATCAGCGAGAAACGGCGGCGGCGGCGGTTAGGCGGCGCGTCTAGGGTTCGGATCGAGAAAAGAGGAGAAAGACTTTATATGGACGCCTCGACTAATCTTGTCCCACGTTGCCCAGCCCTGAATTAATCTTGCATTGATCGCGTTTCAGACACACGCATGACGTATGTACTCCATACAACGATTTTTCTCTGCCAGAAAAGATGCATGCATGCATCTAGCTATATACATGTGCATAGTGCACTTCACGCCCTCTTGGCGCCGGCGGCCTTAGCGAGCAGCGCCCTGGTGATCTCGACGCACAAGCCGGCGTTCCTGACGGCGAAGTCGTGGTACTCGTCGGAGAACACCACCTGCTCCGCGTGCTCCACCACCGTGCCCATGGCGCGCTCCTTCAGCGCGCCGCCTGAGCTGACACGATCGGCCACCTCCAGCGTCCGCAGCGCATTCGCAGGATCCATCGCCGCTGCCAGCCGCGCCTCACACGCCCGCCCCAGGAACGGCACGTCGTACTTGTCCGCCGCAACCAGGAGCGCGTGCAGCCGTCGCTCCGACGCCGATGTCGCCGTCGCCGCCGCAGCCGCGTCGAGGGTCCCCGTGTATAAGAAGGCCAGGAAAAGGGAGAGCTCGTCATGGGCCAGCTCCGGGAGGGAGACGCACCCGCCGGCGGGGGCCGCCTTGCACTCGTCGGAGCACAGCATGTGCTGGAACACCTCCGACCTCGCCGCCTGCACCGAATGCACGGCCGGGGTTAACGTCTTGCACCAGTGCCAAAACTTCAAAGGCCGACAAAGGAGGGCGGCTCACCAGGATGGCCTTGTGGGCCGGGATTGGCGGCCCATTTCCAGGTTTGACGAGGATGTCGGTGTGGGCTCCCTCCATCCAGGCCGCCCCGAAGCCCTGCTCGAGGAACCCGGCCCGTTGGTTCGCCGCCTCCTCCCTGTCTCTCATCTCCTTCATCTGCTCCCATGCTTCTCTCATCCCCTGCTTCAACATGACAAACAAGGAAAATTTAGGGTAATGACTTCCCGGTGTTGCTGATTACGCATTTTAAAACTTTAACTGAACTTTAGAAGCGTCAATCATGAGAGTGGCGTCAGATGTCATTCTCACCGACCAAACTTTTCTGTTCAGACATGCATGCAATTCTGTGACGGAGACATGCGGCTCACCGGTCGGTAAGATAGTACTACTGGTGACGGCAGAGCAAACAAACCTCGATGGACGAACTAATTAAGGCGCCCGTCGCATGCAGATGCAGGTCTTTCGTGTTTCTATGGAAACGATATTTCGCCATAGGACACCAGCTTAAGTATATCTTGCTTTACATGCAGAGCTCCATCACAGTTCGTGACAGCTTAAGTATACACGATTGATATGCAACATTGGAGACCATGAGGATTAATAAATTTGAGAGTTCTTGCCTTGGTGGAGCTGTCGGTGTGCTTCATCGATCCGCGGGGGGTCACCAAGCCACGGTCGCCTTGGCCGTCACCGGCGGCGTGGTCGCCGTCGTTGAGGAAGGCGACGATGGCCTTGGAGCCTTCGTAGCACGGGGAGCATATGGTGTTCCTCGGAGGCCTGTAGATGGCGGCCATGGGGCCGCAGATGCAGCAGTCCATGCTTCCTCCTCGCTTCCCTTCGGATTGGCAATGGTGGTGGTGGTGGCAGCAAGGTCGCCATTGCCGTGCGCTGCGTAAGTAAGAATATAAAGATGTCCGGGAGAAGGGAGGGAGGAGGATGGTGTGTTGCTCGGGGGGGGGGGGGGGGGGGGGGGGGGGGGGGGGGGGGGGGGGGGGGGGGGGGGGGGGGGGGGGGGGGGGGGGGGGGGGGGGGGGGGGGGGGGGGGGGGGGGGGGGGGGGGGGGGGGGGGGGGGGGGGGGGGGGGGGGGGGGGGGGGGGGGGGGGGGGGGGGGGGGGGGGGGGGGGGGGGGGGGGGGGGGGGGGGGGGGGGGGGGGGGGGGGGGGGGGGGGGGGGGGGGGGGGGGGGGGGGGGGGGGGGGGGGGGGGGGGGGGGGGGGGGGGGGGGGGGGGGGGGGGGGGGGGGGGGGGGGGGGGGGGGGGGGGGGGGGGGGGGGGGGGGGGGGGGGGGGGGGGGGGGGGGGGGGGGGGGGGGGGGGGGGGGGGGGGGGGGGGGGGGGGGGGGGGGGGGGGGGGGGGGGGGGGGGGAAACACAGCCAGCTGGTATGTCGAGCGCATTTTAGCTCAGTATTCTTCTAGGCTTAACTCTCATAACGAATGTACTCCAAAAGATTAAGACGCGTGAGAAATTTATCAATGTAGTTGTTGCATGGACATTGTCCACACACACTGACCTGCCATTTTCCAACACGGCAACATACATGTACTTGCATACTATTAAAATGAGCAGGATAACCAATCATCGGCAAATATTATTGCAGTTGGTTCTCGAGATTTTAATTCCCCACCAGAAATAAAGGATGTCTTGCCTGTAAAGAAATCGTGCAGATATCGGCTGTTGGAATTTTAACTCCGTCTATTTCTTCTAGGCATAGCTGGTCCCAAGCCCGGGTAAAGGAGGAGGGTTGTGATAGGCTTGACGAGCCAACGTAAAAACTAGCCAGTTCCATGGGTATGAAACTCATTTGAGCGAGAATAGTACTAGGATGGGTGACCTCCTGGGAAGTCCTCGTGAAAGGGTTTCATATCTAAGGGTTGTGATAGGCTTGGCAAGCCAACGTAAAAACTAGCCAGTCCTTTGGGTATGAAACCCATTTGGGCGAGAGTAGTACTAGGATGGGTGACCTCCTGGGAAGTCCTCGTGAAAGGGTTTCATATCTAGCCTACCCCAACTTGTTTGGGACAAAAGGCTTAGTAAGTAAGTAAGTATCGGTTGTTGGAATTTTCTTTAATGGTGGGCTTAGGTACAATTTGTCTACTGGATAAGAAAGATAGCCAAGGCCAACTACTATGTACCAAACACAGCCAGCTGGTATGTCGAGCGCATTTTAGCTAAGGGCATAATTGATTTGTATTTTTTTTTCTTTCAAAAAGAGGGCTCCCCGGCCTCTGCATCAGAACGATGTATACGGCCACCTTTATAAAATAGCAAATAGGTTCAACAAAGGTCTTAAAGTCACAAAGAAAGTATAGAAAAGCTCACAGAGAGCCTAATAAAAAAAGTAACCATAAAGCCACAACCGGCTGGCATAAGAGAGATAGGGAAACTAATTGCCTATCCTATTACATGACCGCCATCCAAACCGGTTGAAAATATTCCGTGCTACCATCTCCCACCGGATAGATCCAGTAACCAAACGCTCCCTGGCCTCCGTCGGAGTGAGTAGCGACCACATACGGATCAACGCAGTGGCTCGGAAGATAACCTGCAAAAAATGAAAATTTATTGTTCTGTTAAAAACCAAATCATTTCTGCAGTTCCAGACTGCCCACAATAAAGCACATACTCCTACGCGAATGTGTCTCGCTGTTTCGGCCTCTATCCCGTTAAGCCACGTTCCAAATAATGTGCTGACAGAATTCGGAGGAGTAATATTTGTATGTACTTAAATTAATCTCGGCAGAAGAGAACGGTCATGATTTTTTTTAAACGGAGGTTGAAATCTCCGGCATCTGCATCATTACGATGCACACAGTCATCTTCTTTTCCCCTTGATGCCAAAGTGTTATTTTCTTTCCTTAAGGTTTTCTGTGCAGTTTTGTGATCATCTGTCGCTAATGCAGTAATATAATCTTTGATTCTGCAGTATGCTTGTGAGGTAGACAGGAGACGTATGTTCTAAGAAGGAAGGACAACAAACGGTGTCTTCAATTCCGTGTTTCTTTCCCTCTCTCCTCAAATATGAGTGGACATCATAAGAACACAATGATCAGAAAAATAAATTCAGACAACAGGAGGTTCTATGATGATGCATGAAGGAATCATGGAGCAGAAGGCTGAGAGGGACTTTCCAACCTCAGAAGTAGAGACTTTTGGGGAGCGACCTCAAAGATGTTGGAAGCTTGGAGGTTGGCACGTAGTACATCATTAACAGGTTAACCACTACCCCCCAACTCACCCGACCCGACCATATCTGCATGAGTATAGTTTCAATTGGAACTAAACAAGAGGACGGAATATGATTGTTGCAAGAATATTAATTGTGACAACGGCAACATTGTACAAATTTAATAATCTAATAAATATACACAAAAATATGTGTAATCATATCTGTTTCGTGGGGAATTTGAAGGCATGTTCGTGCAATCACTGTCTCAGAAAGCGCCGCGCGCCAGTGTAAAAAGTGTGGGCCCTTTTTTCCATTTGATGGTAGCTTAACAAGCATGTAAGGTGTGCACATTGATGGTAAAGCGTGCCTTGTTGGTTTATGAATCAAGCTGCAACGCCATCAGCCCATCATCGATCATCTATATATATCAAACTGAAAGGAGATCGAAACTGCAAACGTGCCTAAGAGTACGCGCGTACGTTCGCCTAGCCCGTCGTGCAATCACGATCACCGAGAGGTAAACGGGGGCAGGGGCGGAGACAAGGGGGGCGAGCAGGGGCCAGACCCCTGCCAATCGCTCGCCCCCCTCAACCGTTTTCAGCAGCCTGTATACGTACTGTACATTGCTAATGGCCGCAGCTAATGATATCATTAGCCGAAATCACTAATTAAGGAGTACTCGTTGCAAAGAACACTCCACCTTCCCAGGTCGCGACAAGCGGCGTACATGCAGCGCGCCACTTGTCGCCACCTGGGAGTTTTTCCTTTTTTCGTAGATCCGTTTATTCAAAACGTTTTATCTCTTAAACCGTGCGTTTAAATCTCGAACCGTTTTCACTATTGGATTCCTCGCGTCGAGATCTTCAAAATCAGATCCCATGTTGATAGATTTTGACAAACTTTTTTTTCACGAAAAAACCGGACGGAAAAACCGAACCGGGAACATGGTTTTTTTCCCTTTCCGAAAGAGGCACGCCCGTGCCTCTCGCGAAATCACAACCGTGCCTCTCGTGGAAGCAAAACCGTGACTCTCGTGGAAGGAAAAAAAAACAGAAAACGTGTTTTTTTTTTGTTTCCGAGAGGCACGGCCGTGACTCTCGCGAAAGCACAACCGTGCCTCTCGCGAAAGCAAACCGTGACTCTCGCGAAAGAAAAAAAGAACAGAAAACGCGTATTTTTTTCATTTTCCGAGAGGCACGGCCGTGACTCTCGCGAAAGCACAACCGTGCCTCTCGCGGAAGCAAAAGCGTGACTTTCGCAAAAAAAACAGAAAACGCGTTTTGTTTTTCCTTTCCGAGAGGCACGGTCGTGACTCTCGCGAAAGCACAACCGTGCCTCTCGCGGAAGCAAAACCGTGACTCTTGTGAAAGAAAAAAAAACAGAAAACACGTTTTTTTCCGTTTCCGAAAGGCACGGCCGTGAGTCTCGTTAAAGCACAACCGTGCCTCTCGCGAAAAAAAAAACGCGTTTTTTCGCGCAAAAAAGAATTTTTTTTTTCGAATTTTTTTTTATCGAAAAGCTAAGGAAGACCGGTGGAAAACCAAAACGTCGAAAAAACCCGGAAAAACCCGTTTAAAAAGCCGAAAACACGTGCGAAAAAAATAAAAAAAAACAAAATCAGGAGGGAGCGTCCAGAGCGCGACACGTGGCGAATGGCTGAGAGCGCGCCAAGTGGCGCTGATCATTGCGAGGCTCCCGAAGGAGCGCTCGTTAACTAGTTGCGCCCATCATTAGCCCATATAAAATACAAGTATTAATCGTAAAAGGCCAGAGCCCAATAGCCCATACATGCGTATAGTTGAGGCGGACTGGTGCTTTGCCTCTCGACAATCTGGACAACTAGATCGTTAATGGCGCGCGTTGCAGCGCCCGTGTATTAGGAATGTTAGATGAAAGAGTTTTGCAATGTTTTGAAAAAACATTTAGTGTATAGGTATGTAGTGCCTTACTTCCTCTATGTAACATCCTTTGGTCTTTCTTGCTATGTTTTCTTGCTATGTTCTTATAGTCCGTGGTTACATTGTCCATTGAAACTTCTTGTATTTACTGGTCTCAGACATAGGTACAATTATATATTTTAAATTTGGTCTAAACTATTTCCTTTGAATTGTGCAATCTTTTGCAACAAACATAGATAATTGATAGTGAAGTTTGTTAGATTCCATTTAAGAAATTAAATATAGTATTACATATGGTCGCTTTTCGGTTGTCCGTGGATTCCAACGATTTTTGCATATTGTCTGTTTTAGGTGCGCTTTATTTCCTCTGAATATTTTTATTTACATATTTTCTCTGAAAACTTTAGCGCCTTTGCTCATATATAGAATTTAATGCTCCAACAATGGAAGTTTTCCCCTTTTAATGTAGTGATGAATTTTATGTTGTTTATTAGCTAAAAAAGAAAATATTTTGTTTGCAGTGAGGATGACATGGAAGGTGACAGAGAAAATTGATTTGCCCAGGGGTTTGCAAAATTGAAACGAAGACCCAATTTTTGGGATATTCCTTGCTGAAGTGTACATGAATCAGTGCACTATATTTCATAAAAGTTGATGATTTTTTTTATTTCTAAGTTTGTATCCTGCAACATCCCACTTTAACAGATAACCTGTATTGGTTTAGTAATATGTCACACTATGATGAAGCATCACACTTACATGGTGTCATGGTGAATATAGATATGCAAAAGTCTTTGATTTTTTTATGCAGATGGGACCAATTGTCGTGGAAGACATAATTATTGACGAAAAACTAAAACATCCAGAAAGGATGTAGGCAAAGAGAACATCTCCATTTATTTATTATTAGGTTCCAAAATATTTGTAATACTACTTTCTTCATATGTTGGAAATATGGCTTCAATGTATGGTAAGAGGGCACTCCAGAATGGCTTGAAGCTTTTATTCGATGGAAGCGGAGGACCCCATGTTAGTATTTTTCCTGCAAAAAATTAGAATTGGAACTGCTGAAACAGTCAATGGACGAGCACTGGGCACGATAACTTCGAGCCTTTTCCCAATAATTTGTTTCAGCAAACCATAGCAAAGAATACAAACTAAACTTCATCGGGTCGGCCCAATAACACACACTTTCTACCTGTTGAAGACAAACCGGTCATACATTGTTCAGGTAACATAGGAGGTTATGACGTGATTACAATATAGCATACCTTGGTGTAGCTGTAGTACAGTTGCATCTCCTATTTCTGCAAACAAATGCATTTGCAGCTTGAAATGCTTTCTTATGGCATAACCGGCAAGAAAGGAACCACCAGTGTTCAGACACAAGCCTCATTATTGTGATTGTGCTTATCACATTCTTGGCTTCTTGCCCTATCAGAGATAACCAAAATAAATTACCATTTGGTGTTTGGTAGTATAATAGTTGTTATCAAGTTAGTGAGATAAATAAGTGAGAAGTTAACTCACAAGAAATTTGTTAGGATCAGTGGAATTCAAGAATGCCACGTCTACAGTTTGAGGTGCATCCATATTATACGATGCGTTGTATTGATCATCGTTCACCGACATAATTTTAAGAGCAGACATTTGTTCACCAAGACTGTACATGAAGGTATCAAGAATGTACGTATACCACCTATGTATTGCAATACCTAGTCATAATCAGGCATAATATTCCTTTTGATCTGTAAGTAACATATTGGAAATATAATTAACCTCATGTGATGTAGTAACACATCTTGTAGAATGTAGACAAAAGAGAAAGGGAAGAAGAGTCACACACGTATCTTACAGCAAGCAGCAGAAGCCCAACGCACAAAGTGGCAGCAACTGATCGTGTCCTCCACGCGGTGTATAACCTCACGTCATCTTTCCCTGTCAGCACGCACAACACCTCATTGCTGGTTCAGACATTAACTGAAAATGTACAATCGAATGTATGCTGAACAAACAGAACAGGGAAATTTCACTCGGCCCATTCATGCATGTAGGTTCAAGTTGTAGTTCCATGTCTGTACGGCATGGCGTTTTTTGTGCATTCTAATATAGTTTTCTAATTGACCTGTTCCATATAGCAGCATGGTATGAGTTACACATGAAGATATAATACAAGCAATCGTGAATTCTAATATAGTTGTGTAATTGACCTGTTCATTGTAGCAGCATGGTATGAATAATACAGAAACATATAATTTAAGCAATTTTGTGGCACAAAAACATCAATGGTAAAACGTGGAAGGGTAAGTTTTGAGGTAATTATCTGCCCAAGTGTCGTTTAAGATTATCAACTGCCAAGCAAAAAATATTCCAGTACCAAGCTCCAAAATGAAAGAAATTGAGCACAGCTGCCATGAACATCACCTGCATGCACAAATTTTGGTATGAGAGGATATCATGACAATGCAATTGCTTCATGCAATCCATGAACTGAAAAGAACTATAGGGAAATACAGGGAAACCAACCCTAGCATGATGCTGAAAGATTTTGTGCTGCCGGAGTACACAGGGTTAGCGAAGGGTGCGAGGGGAGGAAGAGTATTTATACAGGTACCACTCGCCAGCGGAAAGAATTGGCACATCAATCGCCATGAATGCGGCATGAGAAACTGAAGTATGATTGCGAGCAGTTTCTAGCAGATGATGCGCCGGCCATTATCGCTCGCGTCCCGCCCTTTGCACGCAGGCGGATTGACCGCTTAGGCTGGATCGGTCAGCCCCCGACTCATCTGCATCCCGAGCGGCCGCTGGATCCCCTTGTCGGCTAGATTGGCGTCCCTCGCGCGCATCGGCTGAAGCGCTCCGCGCTGGAGCGGCTCCCGGCTCGCTGGATAGGTTGGCTACGCTGCCGTTCGATCCCCTCGCAAGCTTGGGATCCTCTCGCTAGATCAGCTCCTCGAGCGCCTCCTCTCTTTATCCTCTCTCTGGATCGGCTCCTCGAGCGCCTCCTCTACCGCATCGCTAGTCTCAGCCGAAGGTTTCTTTTTTTTGCGGACCAGGAGTCAGCGACAGATCGGACGTGAAATGGGCTGTCTCAAGAGGCCCAATTAACCAGAAGCCTGGGCTTTTTCTTCCGGAGCAGCTGCCCCTTAGGACAGTTGGGCCAGGACGCTAGGATAGTTGGGCCAGGTGCTACAGAACACGAGATTAAGAAGATCTGACGGCCAGGAAGGACCAGATCAAGAAAATGGACGGCCGAAAACGCAAATCACTGTGAGGGCAGGGATGAGGTGCGGTTATACTGTCCTTAATGTGATCGATCCGATCGATTGAGTGCGTCTTCTGCTGGACTCTTAGGGCGTTTGCCGTGGCCGCCGGCCGCCGCGCATGCCATCCGCTGTCGTGCGTGTCCTGCTAGGGCGTTTGCCGCGGCGGCCGCTCGTCACGATGACTACACCATCCATTGGTCTAGGTCCGTTGTCCGGATACGACCAGACACAGGTGGATTAGATCATCAGAAATTCAGAATACGGCTAGAAGCTGCTACCCAGGTGACCAGGATCGAAGATATTGGCAGCAGGTACCACTACGCACCAGTAGTTCTTTTCATGAATTATGATCTTAGTTTGGTTAATTAGCATTGCGTACAAAATAGGGCTTTTGACAATTTGTGCATCTTTGGATCCACGACATGAGATATGTCACGTGGCTAATACGTCCACAGTGGTGAATTCTGTATCCTGTAGTCTTTTCTAGTCAAGAATGGGCTCAATTTGAGTCTAAACTTGCCCATTTCTAGCTAGATGTTTGCAACCATCTAAACCTAAAAATCTCGTCTTCACTTGCCAATTTAATCGTCAGATGGTTTTAAACAAGTAAAACTACTACACACTCAATGATTGATCGGTTGGTCATAACTCCTCTAATATCAACCACGACAACCAAACAAGCTTTTTCGGCTATGAACTAGTCAAGGCATGTTTTCGAAAACAAATGAAGACGATTTTTTCGACATTATATAATTGTCCATATTGTTAAGGAAAAATAGTTGTAAAGTTCACATTATCAACTTGTTGAACACTGCTAGTCGTAGTGTCAATTTAAGTTAACAGAAATATAACATTCTTTTGTTGTTTCACATATACATTTTGATGATTTATCATCAACACTATCGTGAGACTTAAAATATCATGATTTTCCATGAATTTTGTGAATGTTGGCTTTTCGCCCCCCTCATGACCAAATCCTGGCTCCGCCCCTGAACGGGGGTATGAATCCGGCGTCCATCATGCATGGCCCTGCATGTCAGCCGGATAGCCATAGCATAGGATCGGTCAGGCTGCCTTTCTTTTTTGAAACGGAGGCAAAAGGTTTTTTTACATTACACACCCTTAACGCGACATGGTAATCATTCTCGTAAAATAAAAGACCCTAACTTCTTTGCCCCGGCGATGACCCAAAGGCTTGCCTCGGCCACTATAGTGTTGAGCAGAATTGGTGGAGGAGCGCTCTTGTGTCGGAATACTCTTGCGTTTCTCTCGTTCCAGATACCCATGACACGAGCATGGTAATCAACGCCTTGGCGTTCCTGTCGGTGGTGCCGACGTCGCACGTACTCGCCCACCAGGCCTCAACCGAGTCCATCAAATGCCATGAGGTCGTGTCCATGTCGTCAGTGCTGAATCTCTGAATGACCAATCTCCAAAGCCTCAAGGAATAGCGGCATTTGGAGAGAAGATGCGGCCCACATTTCTGCAGTCCCTTGCAAATGGGACAAGGATCGCAGTTTGGCCACCCTTGATTGGCCAACTTGCGGGTAGTCCAAATTCTGTCCTGGAGCGCAAGCCAAGCAAAAAACTTCACTTTCGTTGGTGCCCAAGCCTTCCAAATCATTTGATCCATGGGGGAGAGAACCAATCCTAGAAATTGTGCCTTGTAAGCAGAGGCCACCATGTATTGGCCAGAGGTCGTGTGCTTCCATAGGATGTCATCGTCGGTGAGCTCATCAAGATGGACCTCGTCCAGGAGCATCCAAAGGGAGAAGAACTGTCTAACATGCTCGTGGAAACAACTGTGGGTGGAGGTTTGATCTTGAGGATCCAAGCGTTATTCTTGAGGGCCTCTCGCACCTTCCAATTCTTTCGCGAGGAGGCCTCAAAGATAAGCGGAGCAATGTCCTTGAGCTTGCGGCCAAGGAGCCAAGGAGCCAAGGAGAATCCAAGAACGGCGTTCACGCGCTAGTACCCTCGGTGATGGTGGTAGAGGCATAGAAGAAATTGAGGCCTTCATCATCACACAGGTTCTTGCGCCCATCCCACAGCTTAGCAAGCTCCTTCCAATCAAACCATGGCCAATGGAAACACAAGGCATGCGCGAACTTCTCCGTGTTGAGAACCCCAAAGCTCACCATAGTCATGTGGTCGAGTCACAATTTCCCAATTCACCTAGCACTTGACCCCGATTGTCTTGTCCGATGCGACCCAAAGGAATGCCCTCTCAAGCTTGTCGACGGTGCATAGGATGCTTGCCGGTATGACAAGAGGCGTAATTAAGTTGACCACTTGGGACACAAGAACAGACTTGACAAGAGTCGCGCGCCCAATAGTGGTGATGTTCTGGCCCTTGTATGCTGTCGACTTGTTTGCCACTTTATCCACCATGAATTGTAGGTCAACCAACTTCAGCTGCCAGACAGAGAAAGGGAGCCCCAAGTATCGCATTGGGAAATAAACCCTCACAGCCGACAAACCTTGGGTCATGCGCCCTAGGTCAAGGTGATTGCACCGAATGGGAACCACCGAACTCTTATGGAAATTCATGCAAAGGCCCGTGACCTCTCTAAAGCCTCTCAGGATAGTTGCGAGGTTGTCAATATCCTGTTTAATCGGGGCCATGAACACTGCCGCGTCTTCCGCATAGAGAGATGTCCGCACCATGGCACCCCTTACTCTGATTGGAGCAGACCCTTCCTCGTGGCCACATCAAGGATTTGTTGTAATGGGTCAATAGCGATGAAGAAAAGAAGAGGGGAAAGGGGGTCCCCTTGTCGTAACCAACGGCCGTGCTTGTGGGGGTGCCGGCCATCCCATTCAACAGGATTCTCAAAGAAGAGGAACATAATAGAGCCGCAATCCAATCTCTAAATTTACTTGGGAACCCTCACCTCTCAAGGATATCAAGCAAGTACTCCCATCTATTCGAGTCGAAAGCCTTTCAGATATCAAGCTTGAACAGAAATGGTGTCCCAACACTTGTTGAAGAAAAGACATGTGAATCCATCCGGCCCGGGTGCCTTGTCACTAGGCATGTCGTTGATCACCTCAAGGACCTCCTTTTCAGTAAAGGGGGAGTCAAGCCCTTGCAACTCATGCTTCTCCAAGCTGAGCTCCTCCCAATTGAGTCCTTGGTGCTCCTGCCCCCTCTCCTCATGGCATGCAATAAGTGGTCGTGGATTATTTTCTCCTTGGCTGCGTGCTCGGTCACCCATCCCTAATCATTCATGATTTTGTGAATATGATTTTTCCTTATTCGTGCATTGACCCATCGATGAAATAATTTGGTGTTAGCATCGCCCTCTTTGATGTTGGAGATTCGAGCACACTGCTTCTTGCGTGCCTTCTCGAGCACGTCCAAGCTTATCACCCTCCAGTTTAGCCTAGCCCTAAGATCAAGCACCTCAGGGGAGAGCCGCCTGCCTTCCTGCGCAATGTCAAGGTGAAGGATCACTAGGAGGGCGGCTTGGAGATGGACTTTTGCTCGAGAGAATAGACCTCTGCTCCATTGTGACAAACGGAGTGCCGTTTTCTTGAGCTTGTGGAAGAGGATGATGTAGGGCTCAGTGTGATCAGCATGCTCATCCAACGCATTCTGGACACCTCATTGAAACCGAGCATTGAGACCCAAAAGCTTTCGAATTTGAAAGTCCTAGGCCGCCTAGGCCCCTTATTGTCGGCAAGTGCTACTTGTGAGTTGCATTTGGGATTTTTGCCGAAGAGGAAGGGTGAAGCAATATAGTAGCGGATAGTATTTCCCTCGGTGAGAGCCAAGGTTATTGAACCAATAGGAGAACCACACAAATGCCTAGTAAATAGTACGTGCACACACAAGAGCAAATAGTTGCACCCAACGCGGGCAAGAGTGTTGTCAATCCCCTTGAACTCGTTACTTGCAAGGATTAAATCTGGTAATGGTAGATAGGTGATGTCTACTACGCAAATTTATTCTTGTAGACTCTGTTGGGCCTCTAAGCACAGAGTTTTGTAGGACAACATCAAATTTCCCTCAAGTGGATGACCTAAGACTTATCAATCCGTGGGAGGAATAGGATGAAGATGGTCTCTCTCAAACAACCCTGCAATCAAATACAAGAAATCTCTTGTGTCCCCAACACACCCAATATAATGGTAAATTGTATAGGTGCACTAGTTCGGCGAAGAGATAGTGATACAAGTGTATTGTGGATAGTAGATATAGGTTTTTGTAATCTGAAATAATAAAAACAGCAACGTAGCAAGTAAAAAAAGTGAGCACAAATGGTATGGCAATGCTTAGAAACAAGGCCTAGGGCTCATACTTTCGCTAGTACAATCTCTCGACAGTGTTAACATAATTGAATCATATAACAGTCCCTTGACGTGCGACAAAGAATCACTCCAAAGTTCTTATCAATAGCGGAGAACATAAGATGAAATTGTTGTAGGTAGCGAACCACCTCAAAGTTCTTCTTTCCGATCAATCTATTGAGCCATCCCTATAAGTGTCACAAACAACCCTAGAGATCGTACAAAAATAATACCATATGACACGCATCAATAAACTCTAATGTCACCTAGATACTCCAATGTCACCACAAGTATCTGTGAGTTAATTATTTGATATGCATCAAACAATTTCAGATTCATAATATTCAATCCAACACAAAGAACTTCAAAGAGTACCCCAAAGTTTCTATCGGGGAAGTAGGACGAAAACGTGTATCAACCTATGTGCCTAGATTACCCCATTGTCACCTTGGGAATCCGCAAGTTGATTACAGAAACATACATCAGGTTGATTACCCCATTGTCACCACGGGTATCCACATGCAACACTACTGTAGGATGATGGTAACGCGGCACTACAATCAGAGACCCTTTGATGAAACTGTGTGCAATGCATTAATCGCAAGCGGTGTCGTAATAAAACTGTCCCCAATAATACGAACTGTTTGCGATTGCGGAGTCATCAAACACGATTTAGATTAGAGTTGCATGTGTGATACGTGGCATACAGTTGATCCATACAAACTTTTTGCGATGAGCCAGAACAACAGAAACGGTCAGCCATATCAAGGTGTGTGTGATAGAAAGCATACAGTTCAGTCGAATGAACTGTTTGCGATTAGCCAACACAATAGAGACAGTCAACCTGATGAAGGTGTGTGCAACATATGGCATACAGTTCACTCGGATGAATTGTTTGTGATGAGACAAAACAACAGAAATGGTTCAAGTTAACAAGATGTGTGTGATACAAGGCAAACAGGCTAGTAATCAGAAATGTGTGGGAAGACCAATAACAACACACATGATTCCTGCTAATAAGCCGTGTGTGTTGTGGGCAAATGCTTGCTGGTATACAATTGTCAGCGGTTGATGAAATGATCACCGATGGGTTCCCTAGTTTAGTACATGTGCGATGTGATTTGCTCTGTCTACAGAAGAACAACATATATAACCAAAATTGAGCATCGAATTACATAAGTGACTATACAAAAGATTCGCAGACACCAAATTAAACAATTACATGCATTCTAAACTAGGAGAAATGATCATCTAATCATCTACTTCTTGTGACGCTGCCGCCACTGCTCTGTGGCTCGATCCATCGCCTGGGGCAGGATGAAGGCACTTCTTCATGCCAATGATCCGCCTGTACATCTCGTAGCTTGTGTACGCGTTCTTGGCTGCGTATTTGGGGGGGGGGGGGGGGGGGGGGGGGGGGGGGGGGGGGGGGGGGGGGGGGGGGGGGGGGGGGGGGGGGGGGGGGGGGGGGGGGGGGGGGGGGGGGGGGGGGGGGGGGGGGGGGGGGGGGGGGGGGGGGGGGGGGGGGGGGGGGGGGGGGGGGGGGGGGGGGGGGGGGGGGGGGGGGGGGGGGGGGGGGGGGGGGGGGGGGGGGGGGGGGGGGGGGGGGGGGGGGGGGGGGGGGGGGGGGGGGGGGGGGGGGGGGGGGGGGGGGGGGGGGGGGGGGGGGGGGGGGGGGGGGGGGGGGGGGGGGGGGGGGGGGGGGGGGGGGGGGGGGGGGGGGGGGGGGGGGGGGGGGGGGGGGGGGGGGGGGGGGGGGGGGGGGGGGGGGGGGGGGGGGGGGGGGGGGGGGGGGGGGGGGGGGGGGGGGGGGGGGGGGGGGGGGGGGGGGGGGGGGGGGGGGGGGGGGGGGGGGGGGGGGGGGGGGGGGGGGGGGGGGGGGGGGGGGGGGGGGGGGGGGGGGGGGGGGGGGGGGGGGGGGGGGGGGGGGGGGGGGGGGGGGGGGGGGGGGGGGGGGGGGGGGGGGGGGGGGGGGGGGGGGGGGGGGGGGGGGGGGGGGGGGGGGGGGGGGGGGGGGGGGGGGGGGGGGGGGGGGGGGGGGGGGGGGGGGGGGGGGGGGGGGGGGGGGGGGGGGGGGGGGGGGGGGGGGGGGGGGGGGGGGGGGGGGGGGGGGGGGGGGGGGGGGGGGGGGGGGGGGGGGGGGGGGGGGGGGGGGGGGGGGGGGGGGGGGGGGGGGGGGGGGGGGGGGGGGGGGGGGGGGGGGGGGGGGGGGGGGGGGGGGGGGGGGGGGGGGGGGGGGGGGGGGGGGGGGGGGGGGGGGGGGGGGGGGGGGGGGGGGGGGGGGGGGGGGGGGGGGGGGGGGGGGGGGGGGGGGGGGGGGGGGGGGGGGGGGGGGGGGGGGGGGGGGGGGGGGGGGGGGGGGGGGGGGGGGGGGGGGGGGGGGGGGGGGGGGGGGGGGGGGGGGGGGGGGGGGGGGGGGGGGGGGGGGGGGGGGGGGGGGGGGGGGGGGGGGGGGGGGGGGGGGGGGGGGGGGGGGGGGGGGGGGGGGGGGGGGGGGGGGGGGGGGGGGGGGGGGGGGGGGGGGGGGGGGGGGGGGGGGGGGGGGGGGGGGGGGGGGGGGGGGGGGGGGGGGGGGGGGGGGGGGGGGGGGGGGGGGGGGGGGGGGGGGGGGGGGGGGGGGGGGGGGGGGGGGGGGGGGGGGGGGGGGGGGGGGGGGGGGGGGGGGGGGGGGGGGGGGGGGGGGGGGGGGGGGGGGGGGGGGGGGGGGGGGGGGGGGGGGGGGGGGGGGGGGGGGGGGGGGGGGGGGGGGGGGGGGGGGGGGGGGGGGGGGGGGGGGGGGGGGGGGGGGGGGGGGGGGGGGGGGGGGGGGGGGGGGGGGGGGGGGGGGGGGGGGGGGGGGGGGGGGGGGGGGGGGGGGGGGGGGGGGGGGGGGGGGGGGGGGGGGGGGGGGGGGGGGGGGGGGGGGGGGGGGGGGGGGGGGGGGGGGGGGGGGGGGGGGGGGGGGGGGGGGGGGGGGGGGGGGGGGGGGGGGGGGGGGGGGGGGGGGGGGGGGGGGGGGGGGGGGGGGGGGGGGGGGGGGGGGGGGGGGGGGGGGGGGGGGGGGGGGGGGGGGGGGGGGGGGGGGGGGGGGGGGGGGGGGGGGGGGGGGGGGGGGGGGGGGGGGGGGGGGGGGGGGGGGGGGGGGGGGGGGGGGGGGGGGGGGGGGGGGGGGGGGGGGGGGGGGGGGGGGGGGGGGGGGGGGGGGGGGGGGGGGGGGGGGGGGGGGGGGGGGGGGGGGGGGGGGGGGGGGGGGGGGGGGGGGGGGGGGGGGGGGGGGGGGGGGGGGGGGGGGGGGGGGGGGGGGGGGGGGGGGGGGGGGGGGGGGGGGGGGGGGGGGGGGGGGGGGGGGGGGGGGGGGGGGGGGGGGGGGGGGGGGGGGGGGGGGGGGGGGGGGGGGGGGGGGGGGGGGGGGGGGGGGGGGGGGGGGGGGGGGGGGGGGGGGGGGGGGGGGGGGGGGGGGGGGGGGGGGGGGGGGGGGGGGGGGGGGGGGGGGGGGGGGGGGGGGGGGGGGGGGGGGGGGGGGGGGGGGGGGGGGGGGGGGGGGGGGGGGGGGGGGGGGGGGGGGGGGGGGGGGGGGGGGGGGGGGGGGGGGGGGGGGGGGGGGGGGGGGGGGGGGGGGGGGGGGGGGGGGGGGGGGGGGGGGGGGGGGGGGGGGGGGGGGGGGGGGGGGGGGGGGGGGGGGGGGGGGGGGGGGGGGGGGGGGGGGGGGGGGGGGGGGGGGGGGGGGGGGGGGGGGGGGGGGGGGGGGGGGGGGGGGGGGGGGGGGGGGGGGGGGGGGGGGGGGGGGGGGGGGGGGGGGGGGGGGGGGGGGGGGGGGGGGGGGGGGGGGGGGGGGGGGGGGGGGGGGGGGGGGGGGGGGGGGGGGGGGGGGGGGGGGGGGGGGGGGGGGGGGGGGGGGGGGGGGGGGGGGGGGGGGGGGGGGGGGGGGGGGGGGGGGGGGGGGGGGGGGGGGGGGGGGGGGGGGGGGGGGGGGGGGGGGGGGGGGGGGGGGGGGGGGGGGGGGGGGGGGGGGGGGGGGGGGGGGGGGGGGGGGGGGGGGGGGGGGGGGGGGGGGGGGGGGGGGGGGGGGGGGGGGGGGGGGGGGGGGGGGGGGGGGGGGGGGGGGGGGGGGGGGGGGGGGGGGGGGGGGGGGGGGGGGGGGGGGGGGGGGGGGGGGGGGGGGGGGGGGGGGGGGGGGGGGGGGGGGGGGGGGGGGGGGGGGGGGGGGGGGGGGGGGGGGGGGGGGGGGGGGGGGGGGGGGGGGGGGGGGGGGGGGGGGGGGGGGGGGGGGGGGGGTGACTCCTCCGTTGCTCCAATTAGTTTTTGCTTTAGTGGTTTATATTTTGAATAATTAGCTACTCTTGGTGCTGCTGCAGATGAGCTCGCATGTTGAATTCTTAAAGTTCTAAGTAGTTTGAATGCTTAGTATGGCCTCTATGAAACCTTATGAGTAGTTGCTATCAATCTTGTTAAATTTTGTTGACCAAAATTTTGTGTCCCAAAAATTTGCAGAAATTGTTCGCAAATAAAAATGCAATTCTTTAGGAGTTCTCTGAGGAGGAAGTCTACCAAGGCATCATCTAGTAGTGGCTCAATATGATGGTCTTATGTTGAACCAAGCGCAAGCGAAATGCGGGATGCGACTATCAAATCATGTTTATGGCCGTGTAACAATTTCATGGTGAGCGCAGGTATTAGGGAAGAATTTGAGGAATATGTTCAAAACACCGAGCTCGGTCCCTACATCGAAGATAAGTGCATTCAGCATCTCAACCTCACAGAAACATTCACTAAGAAAATTAAATTTCATCCACGTGAGTCTAGAGTTTCATTTAGTCTTTATAATCATCCATGTACCATGCCTCTAGAGATGTTTTCTAATGCCTGCAAAATTCCATATTGGGGTTCGCTAGACGAGCCACCAAGATCTGAATATGAGTCATTTTTGACTAGTCTTTGCTACGGTGAGGATAGAGGAGTGACACAAGGTAGAATAAAAAGTATTCACTTCCCATCAATTCAATACTTTGCACTGTTTAATGGCAAATGCATCGTAGGCAAGCAAGATTGTAGCACACTATGTGCCCCTGACTTGAGCCTCATACACACTGCTCTGACCGGAATTAAACGCTATAATCTTGGAGCGATTGTTGCACGAAGGTTGCAGCACAACGCCAGTAGTGGTTATTTTTATGGTGGGATTTATGCTTCTCGTTTAGCTAGAGAGGTTGGTGTAACACCTCTGCCTGATGACCCCATCCTACCTACTCAGTACTTAGACTTTGATGCCATGAAACGTCATAAGTTCCTTACAGGAACGCCCACTAATTATACTTACAATTTGAGGTTTAATAAGGAACCTATTGTACCGGTTGTTTTGCCTGATGCTGTTCTTTTTTATTATCACAACAAAAGAAGATATTATATTCATGTTCACACATTTCATTCATGTTCACCAACATTACATTCATGTTCACACATTTCATTCCAGTTGTCGGTGTTCACACTTTTTCATTGTATTATCCATGCTAGATTTATTTTCTCGCTTTCTTCTTGTGTGTTTGAAAAAACTTGAGAAAATCCAAAAAAATATGTTTCTTGCTTCTTTTCGGTTTTTCTTTCTAGTTTAGTTAGTTGTAGTATTAAAAAGAAAACCCAAAAAGATTTCCTTGTTCTTCTTTTGCTTGTGGGGAGCTTTCCCGTGTAAATAGTTTTATCTCGTTTTTGTTTTTGTTTTTCTTTAATTTGCTTTCTTCAAGAAAAACTAAAAACTCCAAAAACATTTCAGTGTGTTTCTCTGAAATTATTTTTCTTTTATTGAGTCTTACCAAGGAGAATACTACGATGAAAATGTTGAGTGGCTCTTATATGCATTGCTATTGATCTAATAAGGAGCCCAAATTACCTTGTCCCTTTTGAATAGAATATTTGCAGATTCCAGCTTAGTCCGCGACACTCTTGCACTATTATTATTTTCATATCATTCGGTCATGCAAGTGAAAGACAATGATGACGATGTTTGATGAACCGGCTGTGGCAGAGAGAAACGGGTATGAACTCAACTTGTTCTATTTTTGTAAATATGTTTAACCTAGTATTCATGATTCAGCATATTATGATCAAACATGTTTGCAATGACAATTAGAGATTATAGTTTCTCATGCCATGCTTAAGTAGCTAGGAGTGGATAATGATTTATCTTGGATGTCAACATGCATTAAAATGATTGTGATGTAGTATGATGATATGGTATCCTCCTCTGAATGTTCATGCATGTAGTTGAATCAAAACCAACATAGCCTCTATGATATTTATGTTCATGGTGTTCATATCCTACTCATGCTAGTATTCAATGTTAATTATGCATAACGCATGTTCATGACCGCTTTCGCTCTCTAGCTGGTCGCTTCTCAACCTATTTGCTAGCCTTCGCCTGTACTAAGCGGGAATACTGTTTGTGCATCAAAATCCTAAAACCCAAGTTATTCCAGACGAGTCCACCATATCTACCTATATGCGGTATTATCCTGTCGTTCCAAGTAAATTTGCATGTGCCACCTCTAAAATTTCAAATAAACATCTGTTTTGTGTGCATGGACCGCTCATGGAGCGATAGGGGGTGGTCGATATCTTCCATGCTAAGCATGTTATTCTCATGATGAGTGTTTATTCACTCGTCCTTGCACGAGAGGGGCGGTAATAGGGATTTCCAGTCCCGAAATCAAAAATTGCAAATAATTAAACAAAACTCCCCCAGGACTGATGTTGGTATGGACGGTACCCGTGGATTCGGCTAGCCGTGGAGTGTGTTTGTTGGTGGAGGGGGAGTAAACCTCTACTTTTATCACTTGGGAACTGCCACTAATGTGTTTAGCATGGAAGATATTGATAACTCTTGGTCGTAACATTGACAGGAAGGGTGTACCTCCCAAAATTACATTTATATCTGTTTTAAAGCTTTGAGCTCTAGCACCGCTGCAAATCCCTGCTTCCCTCTGCAAAGGGACTATCTATTTAATTTTATGTTGAGTCATCACCTTCTCAAATAAGCGCCCGATCTGAGAGCACTATTGTCATCCTCATGCATTGTGTATAGTTAATGTTGGATGCATCATAACTGGATCTTTTCTACCAAGAATTACAATGTTTAGTCGCTCCTTGAAATTTGGAGGTGCTCTGCATTTATGTTTTGCGGTCTCAGAAAGGGCTAGCGAGATACCACTGTTGTCATATTATATCATGGTTGTTTTGTCAAAGTGTTGTCATTTGAGATATCTTATTATTTCTCTCTAGTTGCTTATGCCATTGATATGAGTTAATATAATTTTTAATAGTTATTGTTGACATGGTTAGTCATGATCTTTGCTGAAAACTTGGGTGCTACTTAAGCTTATTTATGTAAACAAGAACAAAAAAGTTCGTAAAAGTTTTCCTTTTTCACTTTCAGTTTATCAACTAATTGCTTGAGGACAAGCAAAGGTTTAAGCTTGGGGGAGTTGATATGTCTCCGTCGTATCTACTTTTCCTAACGCTTTTACTCTTGTTTTGGACTCTAATTTGCATGATTTGAATGAAACTAACCCGGACTGACGTTGTTTCAGAAGAACTACCATGGTGTTGTTTTTGTGCAGAAATAAAAGTTCTTGGAATGGAAGAAAACTTTTTGGAGAATTATTTTACAATAAAAGAAAAATACTGGAGTCAAGAACCACCAGAGGGGGGCCCCTAGCTGGGCACAAGACACCAGGGCGCGCCCTGGTGGGTTGTCCCCACCTCGTGGCCCCGCAGACCCTAATTCCGACGCTATAAAATCCTATTTTTGGAGAAAAATCGGAGAGAAAGTTTCATCGTGTTTCACGATACAGAGCCGCCGCCACCTCATGTTCTTCATCGGGAGGCCAGATCTGGAGCCCGTTTGGGGCTCCGGAGAGGGGAATCTTCGGTCTTCGTCATCACCAACCCTCCTTCATCACCAATTCCATGATGCTCCCCACCGGGTGTGAGTAATTCCTTTGTAGGCTCGCCGGTCGGTGAGGAGTTGGATGAGATTCATCATGTAATCGAGTTAGTTTTGTTAGGGCTTGATCCCTAGTATCCACTATGTTTTGAGATTGATGTTGTTATGACTTTGCCATGCTTAATGCTTGTCACTTAGGGCCCGGGTGCCATGATTTTAGATCTGAACCGTTTATGTTTTCACCATTATATCCTTGCAAGTCATATTCACCTATTACATGTTATGATCCGTAAACCCCAATGTGACAGTAATTGGGATACTTTCCGGTGATGACTGATACGTCCATTTTGCATCATGCTTTTATATTGATATTTATTGCATTACGGGCTGTTATTACACCTTATGGCACAATACTTATGCCTTTTCTCTCTTATTTTACCAGGTTTACACGAAGAGGGAGAATGCCGGCAGCTGGAATTTTGGGCTGAAAAAGGAGCAAATATTAGAGACTTATTGTGCACAACTCCAAAAGTCCTGAAACTTCACGGAGAATTATTTTGGAATATATAAAAAATATTGGGCGAAGAAAGCACCAGAGGGGACCCACCAGCCATCCACAAGGGTGGGGGGCACGCCCTACCCCCCTGGGCGCACCCCTGCCTTGTGGGCCCCCCGGCAGGCCTCCGGTGCCCATCTTCTACTATATGGTGTGTTTTGACCTGAAAAAATCATAAGGAAGCTTTCGGGACGAAGCGCTGCGGTCTCGAGGCGGAACCTGGGCAGAACCAATCTAGGGCTCCGGCGGAGCTGTTCTACCGAGGAAACTTCCCTCACGGAGGGGGAAATCGAAGCCATCATCATCACTAACGATCCTCTCATCGAGAGGGGGTCAATCTTCATCAGCATCTTCACCAGCACCATCTCCTCTCCAAACCCTAGTTCATCTCTTGTATCCGATCTTTGTCTCAAAACCTCAGATTGGTACCTGTGGGTTGCTAGTAGTGTTGATTACTCCTTGTAGTTGATGCTAGCTGGTTTATTCGGTGGAAGATCGTATGTTCAGATCCTTAATGATAATTAATACTCCTCTGATTAGGAACATGAATATGCTTTGTGAGTAGTTACGTTTGTTCCTGAGGACATGGGAGAAGTCTTGTTATAAGTAATCATGTGAATTTGGTATTCGTTCTATATTTCGATAAGATGTATGTTGTCTCTCCTCTAGTGGTGTTATGTGAACGTCGACTATATGACACTTCACCATGATTTGGGCCTAGGGGAAGGCATTGGGAAGTAATAAGTAGATGATGGGTTGCTAGAGTGATAGAAGCTTAAACCCTAGTTTATGCGTTGCTTCGTAAGGGACTGATTTGGATCCATATGTTTCATGCTATGGTTAGATTTATCTTAATTCTTCTTTCATAGTTGCGGATGCTTGCGAGAGGGGTTAATCATAAGTGGGAGGCTTGTCCAAGTAAGGGAATCACCCAAGCACCGGTCCACCCACATATCAAATTATCAAAGTAACGAACGTGAATCATATGAGCATGATGAAAACTAGCTTGACAGTAATTCCCATGTGTCCTCGGGAGCGCTTTGCATTATATAAGAGTTCGTCCAGGCTTGTTCTTTGCTACAAAGAGGATTGGGCCACCTTTATCCACCTTAGTTACTTTTGTTACTTGTTACCTGTTACGAATTATCTTATCACACAACTATCTGTTACCGATAATTTTAGTGCTTGCAGAGAATATCTTGCTGAAAACCGCTTGTTATTTCCTTCTGCTCCTTGTTGGGTTCGACACTCTTACTTATCGAAAGGACTATGATAGATACCCTATAATTGTGGGTCATCAAGACTCTTTTCTGGCTCTGTTGCCGTGGAGTGAAGCGCCTTTGGTGAGTGGAATTTGGTAAGAAAACATTTATATAGTGTGCTGAAATTTACTGTCACTTGTCACTATGGAAAATAATCCTTTGAGGGGTTGTTCGGGGTATCTTCACCTTGTTCGGAAGGGCAAAGAGTTTCCCCTCAACCTACTGGACCTACTGAAAATATTTATTATGAAATTCCTTCGGGTATGATAGAGATACTGCTGGCTAATCCTTATGCAGGAGATGGAACATTACATCCTGATATGCATCTAATCTATGTGGATGAAGTTTGTGGATTATTTAAGCTTGCAGGTTTGCCCGAGGATGATGTCAAGAAGAAGGTCTTCCCTTTATCTTTGAAGGGAAAGTCATTCACATGGTATAGGCTATGTGATGATATCAGATCATGGAACTACAACCGATTGAAATTGGAATTTTAGAAGTTTTATCCTATGCATCTGGTTCATCGTGATCAGAATTATATATATAATTTTTTGGCCTCGTGAAGGAGAAAGTATCGCTCAAGCTTCGGGGAGGCTTAAGTCAATGTTATATTCATGCCCCAATCATGAGCTCTCAAGAGAAATTATTATTCAGAATTTTTATGCTCGGCTTTCTCGTAATGATCAATCCATGCTCGATACTTCTTGTACTGGTTCTTTTATGAAGAAGACTATTGAATTCAAATGGGATTTATTGGAAAGAATTAAATGCAACTCTGAAGATTGGGAACTCGACGAAGGTATTGAGTCAGGTACAAACCTTAAGTTTGATTGTGTTAAATCTTTTATGGATACCGATGCTTTTCATGATTTTAGCACTAAATATTGACTTGACTCTGAGATAGTAGCTTCTTTCTGTGAATCTTTTGCTACTCATGTTGACCTCCCTAAGGAGAAGTGGTTTAAATATCATCCTCCCATTGAAGTAAAAGTAGTGGAACCTATTAAAGTTGAAGAAGAAACTATTACTTATAATGCTGATCCTACTGCTTATATTGAGAAACCACCTTTTCCTGTTAGAATAAAGGAACATACTAAAGCTTCAGCTGTGGTTCGTAAGAGTTATACTAGAACACCTACACCCCCTGAACAAATTAAAGTTGAACCTAGTATTACTATGGTTAAAGATCTCTTGGTTGATAATATTGATGGGCATGTTATTTATTTCTGTGATGAAGCTGCTAGAATTGCTAGACCCGATATTAAAGATAAACATAAACCTATTGTTGGCCTGCCTGTTGTTTTTGTTAAAATAGGAGATCATTGTTATCATGGCTTTTGTGATGTGGGTGCTAGTGTGAGTGCAATTCCTTTTACCTTATATCAAGAAATTATGAATGATATTGCACCTGCTGAGATAGAAGATATCGATGTTACTATTAAGCTTGCCAATAGAGATACTATATCACCAATTAGGATTGTTAGAGATGTTGAAGTCTTGTGTGGGAAAATAAAATACCCTACTGATTTTCCTGTTCTTGGTTCCCCACAAGATAATTTTTGTCCCATTATATTTGGTAGACCTTTCTAGAATACTGTTAATGCTAAGATAGATTGTGAGAAAGAAATTGTTACTGTAAGTTTTGGGGATGTGTCTCATGATTTTAATTTCTCTAAATTTTGTAGACAACCCCATGATAAAGAATCGCCTAGTAAGGATGAAATCATTGGTCTTGCTTCTATTGCCATGCCTCCTACTGATCCTTTAGAACAATATTTCCTAGACCATGAAAATGACATGTTTATGAATGAAAGAAAGGAATTAGATGAAATATTCTTTAACCAAATGCCTATTTTGAAACACAATTTGCCTGTTGAAATCCTTGGAGATCCTCCTCCACCCAAGGGTGATCCCGTGTTTGAGCTTAAACAATTACCTGACACTCTGAAATATGCTTATCTTGATGAAAAGAAGATATATCCTATTATTATTAGTGCTAACCTTTCAGAGCATGAAGAAAGGAAATTATTGAAAACTCTGAAGAAGCACCGTGCCGCTATTGGATATACTCTTGATGATCTTAAGGGCATTAGTCCCACTCTATGTTAGCACAAAATCAATATGGAGCCTGATGCTAAACCAGTTGTTGATCATCAACGACGGTTAAATCCTAAGATGAAAGAAGTGGTAAGAAATTAAATACTAAAGCTTCTGGAGGCAGGTATAATTTATCCTATTGCTGATAGTAGATGGGTAAGTCATGTTCATTGTGTCCCCAAGAAGGGAGGTATTATTGTTGTTCCTAATAATAAGAATGAATTGATCCCACAAAGAATTGTTACGGGCTATAGAATGGTAATTGATTTTCGTAAATTGAACAAAGCTACTAGAAAAGATCATTACCCTCTACCTTTTATTGATGAAATGCTAGAAAGATTATCCAAACACACACATTTTTGCTTTCTATATGGTTATTCTGGTTTCTCTCAAATACCTGTGTCAAAAGAGGACCAAGAAAAGACCACTTTTACTTGCCCTTCCGGTACTTTTGCTTGTAGATGTATGCCTTTTGGTTTATGCAATGCACCTACTACCTTTCAAAGATGTATGACTGCTATATTCTCTGACTTTTGTGAAAAGATTGTTGAGGTTTTCATGGATGAGTTCTCCATTTATGGAACTTCTTTTGATGATTGCTTAAGCAACCTTGATCGAGTTTTGCAGAGATGTGAAGAAACTAATCTTGTCTTGAATTGGGAGAAGTGCCACTTTATGGTTAATGTAGGTATTCTCTTGGGGCATAAAATTTCTGAAAGAGGTATTGAAGTTGATAAAGCTAAAGTAGATGCTATTGAAAAAATGTCGTGTCCTAAATATATCAAAGGTATAAGAAGTTTCCTTGGTCATGTTGGTTTCTATAGGAGGTTTATTAAAGACTTACTCTAAAATTTCTAGGCCTCTCACTAATATTTTGCAAAAAGATGTTCCTTTTGTTTTTGATGATGATTGTGTAGAAGCATTTGAAATACTTAAGAAGGCCTTGATTTCTGCTCCTATTGTTCATCCACCTGATTGGAATATACCCTTTGAAATTATGTGTGATGCTAGTGATTATGCCGTTGGTGCTGTTCTAGGACAAAGAGTTGATAAGAAGTTGAATGTTATTCATTATGCTAGTAAAACTCTAGGAAGTGCCCACAAAAATTATGCTACTACTGAAAAATAATTTTTAGCAGTTGTATTTGCTTGTGATAAGTTCAGATCTTATATTGTTGATTCCAATGTAACTGTTCACACTGACCGTGCTGCTATTAAATATCTTGTGGAAAAGAAACATGCTAAACCTAGACTTATTAGATGGGTTCTCTTGCTGCAAGAATTTGATTTGCATATTATTGATAGAAAGGGAGTTGAGAATCCCATTGCAGACAACTTGTCTAGGTTATAAAATGTTCTTGATGACCCACTGCCTATTGATGATAGCTTTCCTGATGAGCAATTAGCTGTCATAAATGCTTCTCATAGTACTCCATGGTATGCTGATTATGCTAATTACATTGTTGCTAAATTTATACCACCTAGTTTCACATACCAGCAAAAGAAAAAGTTTTTCTATGATTTAAGACATTACTTTTGGGATGACCCACATCTTTATAAAGGAGTAGATGGTGTTATTAGACGTTGTGTACCTGAGCATGAACAGGAACATATCCTACGCAAGTGCCACTCTGAGGCCTACGGAGGACACTACGCTGGAGATAGAACTGCACACAAGGTATTGCAATCTGGTTTTTATTGGCCTACTCTCTTTAAGGATGCTCGTAAGTTTGTCTTGTCTTGTGATGAATGCCAGAGAATTGGCAATATTAGTAGACGTCAGGAAATGCCTATGAATTATTCACTTGTTATTGAACCATTTGATGTTTGGGGCTTCGATTATATGGGACCTTTTCCTTCCTCTAATGGGTACAAACATATTTTAGTTGCTGTTGATTATGTTACTAAGTCGGTAGAAGCTATTCCAACTAGTAGTGCTGATCACAACACTTCTATTAAGATGCTTAAAGAAGTTATTTTTCCGAGGTTTGGAGTCCCTAGATACTTGATGACTGATGGTGGTTCACATTTTATTCATGGTGCTTTCCGTAAAATGCTTGCTAAATATGATGTCAACCATAGAATTGCATCTCCATATCACCCTCAGTCTAGTGGTCAAGTAGAATTGAGAAATAGAGAGATTAAATTGATTTTGCAAAAGATTGTTGATAGATCTAGAAAGAATTGGTCTAAGAAACTTGATGATGCATTATGGGCTTATAGAACTGCTTATAAAAACCCTATGGGTATGTCTCCATATAAAATGGTTTATGGAAAGGCATGTCACTTACCTCTCGAACTAGAACATAAAGCTTACTAGGCAATCAAAGAGCTCAACTATGATTTCAAACTTGCCGGTGAGAAGAGGTTATTTGACATTAGCTCGCTTGATGAATGGAGAACCCAAGCCTATGAAAATGCCAAGTTTTTTAAATAAAAAGTCTAAAGATGGCATGACAAAAGGATACAAAAGCATGAGTTTAATGTAGGTGATCATGTTTTGCTATACAACTCTCGTTGAAGATTTTTTGCAGGAAAGCTTCTCTCTAAATGGGAAGGTCCTTACATTATCGAGGAGGTCTATCGTTTCGGTGCCATAAAAACCAAGAATGTCGAAGGCACAAATCCGAAGGTGGTAAATGATCAAAGAATCAAACATTATATTTCAGGTACTCCCATAAATGTTGAGACAAATATTATTAATACCATAACACCGGAGTAGTACATAAGGGATACTTTCCAGAATGTCTCAGACTCCGAAAAGGAATAGGTATGTGGTACAGTAAGTAAACTGATACGTCCATTTTGCATCATGTTTTCCTACAGTTATTTATGATGTTTTTATGCATAATAATGCTTTTTGGAGTAATTCTGATGCCTTCTCTCTCATAATATGCAAGGTACACACAAAGAGGGAGAATTCCAGCAGTTGGAAATCTGGACCTGGAAAAGCTACGTCAGGCCACCTATTCTGCACAACTCCAAATGAGCTGAAACTTTACGGAGATTTTTTTATGGAATATTTGAGGAATATTGGAGCCAATAAGTACCAGAGGGGGCCCACCAGGTGGGCACAACCCACCTGGGCGCGCCAGGGAGCCCAGGCGCGCCCTGGTGAGTTGTGCTCCCCTCGGCCCACCTCCGGTGCCCATCTTCTGGTATATAAGTCATTTTGACCTAGAAAAAAATAGGAGAGGACTTTCGGGACGGAGCGCCGCCGTCTCAAGGTGGAACTTGGGCAGGAACACTTTTGCCCTCCGGCGGAGCGATTCCGCTGGGGGAACTTCCCTCCCGGAGGGGGAAATCATTGTCATCATCATCACCAACAACTCTCCCATCTTGGTGAGGGCAATCTCCATCAACATCTTCAACAGCACCATCTCCTCTCAAACCCTAGTTCATCTCTTGTGTTCAATCTTTGCACTGGAACTATAGATTGGTGCTTGTGGGTGACTAGTAGTGTTGATTACATCTTGTAGTTGATTACTATATGGTTTATTTGGTGGAAGATTATATGTTCAGATCCAATATGCTATTTAATACCCCTCTGATCTTGAGCATGTTTATCACTTGTGAGTAGTTACTTTTGTTCTTGAGGTCACGGGAGAAATCATGTTGCAAGTAATCATGTGAACTTGATATGTGTTCGATATTTTGATAGTATGTATGTTGTGATTCCCTTAGTGGTGTCATGTGAACGTCGACTACATGACACTTCACCATATTTGGTCCTAAGGGAATGTATTGTGGATTAGTTATTAGATGATGGGTTGTGAGAGTGACAGAAGCTGAAACCCTAGTTTATGCGCTATTCCGTAAGGGACCGATTGGATCCAAAAGTTTAATGCCATGGTTAGAATTTATTCTTAATACTTTTCTCGTAGTTGCGGATGCTTGCAAGGGGGTTAATCATAAGTAGGAGGTTTGTTCAAGTAAGAACAACACCTAAGCACTGGTCCACCCACATATCAAATTATCAAAGTAGCGAACACGAATCGAATCAACATGATGAAAGTGACTAGATGAAATTCCGTGTACCCTCAAGAACGCTTTGCTTATTATAAGAGGCCATTTTGGCCTGTCCTTTGCCTCAAAAGGATTGGGATACCTTGCTGCACTTTTGTTACTATTATCATTACTTGCTTGTTACAAAATATCTTGCTATCAAACTACTCTGTTACTTACAATTTCAGCACTTGCAGACATTACCTTGCTGAAAACCACTTGTCATTTCCTTCTGCTCCTCGTTGGGTTCGACACTCTTCTTATTGTAAAGGCTACAATTGATCCCCTATACTTGTGGGTCATCAAGGCTATTTTCTGGCGCCGTTGCCGGGGAGTGAAGCGCTCTTGGTAAGTGGAAATTGATATGGAAAAATTATTACTACATGCTGAAATTTATTGTCACTTGTTACTATGGAAAACAATCCTTTGAGGGGTTTGTTCGGGGTATCTTCACCTCGACTGGAACCACAATTAGTTACCCCTCAACCTACTGCACCTACTGAAAATATTGAATATGAAATTCCTTCGGGTATGATAGAACAACTGCTAGCTAATCCTTATGCAGGAGATGGAACCGAACATCCTGATATGCACTTGATATATGTAGAAGAAATTTGTGGATTGTTTAAGCTTGCAGGTTTACCTGGAGATGAAGTTAAGAAGAAGGTTTTCCCTTTATATTTGAAGGGAAAATCATTGGCATGGTATAGGCTATGCGATGATATTGTATCTTGGAATCGGATATTGTATCTTGGAATTGGAATCAATTGAAATTGGAGTTTCACCAAAAAAATATCCTATGCATCTAGTTCATCATGATCGGAATTATATATATAATTTTTGGCCTCGTGAAGGAGTAAGTATCGCTCTAGCTTGGGGGAGGCTTAAGTCAATGTTATATTCATGCCCCAATCATGAGCTCTCAAGAGAAATTATTATCCAGAATTTTTATGCTCGGCTTTCTCATAATGATCGATCCATGCTTGATACTTCTTGTGCTGGTTCTTTTATAAAGAAGACTATTGAATTCCGGTGGGATCTTTTGGAAAGAATTAAACACAACTCTGAAGATTGGGAACTCGACGAAGGTAAAGAGTCAGGTATTAAGCTTAAGTTTGATTGTGTTAAATCTTTTATGAAAACCGACGCTTTTCAAAAGTTCAGCACTAAATATGAACTTGACTCTGAGATAGTAGCCGCCTTTTGTGAATCATTTGCTACTCATGTTGATCTCCCTAAGGAGAAGTGGTTTAAATATCACCCACCTATTAAAGAAGAAATTAAAGAACCGGTACTAGCTAAAGAGGAAACTATTGTTTACAATGTTGATCCAATTGTTCCTACTGCTTATATTGAGAAACCTCCTTTTCCTGTTAGGATAAAGGAACATGCTAAAGTTTCAACTGTGGTTAACAAAAGTTATATTAGAATACCTAAACCTGACGAACAAATCAAAGTAGAACCTAGTGTTGCTATGGTTAAGGATCTCCTGGAAGAAAACATAGATGGGCATGTTATTTACTTTTGTAATGAAGCTACTAGAATTGCCAAACCTGTTAAAGAGGAAAAACATAGACCCGTTGCTGGCATGCCTGTTGTGTCAGTTAAAATAGGAGATCACTGTTATCATGGTTTATGTGACATAGGTGCTAGCGTGAGTGCTATTCCCTTTACCTTATATCAAGAAATTATGAATGACATAGCACCCGTTGAAATAGAAGAAATAGATGCTACTATTAAACTCGCTAATAGAGACACCATCACACCACTTGGGATTGTTAGAGATATTGAGGTCTTGTGTGGGAAAATAAAATACCCTACTGGTTTTCTTGTTCTTGGTTCCCCACAAGATGACTTTTGTCCCATTATCTTTGGTAGACCTTTCTTGAACACCGTTAATGCTAAAATAGATTGTGAGAAACAAACTGTCGGTGTTAGCTTTGGTGATGAGTCTCATGAGTTTAATTTTTCCAACTTTAGTAGGAAGCTTCATGAAAAATAATTGCCTAGTAAGGATGAAATAATTGGTCTTGCTTCTATTGCTATGCCTCCTACTGATCCTTTAGAACAATATTTGCTAGACCATGAAAATGATTTACATATGCATGAAAGAAATGAAATAGATAAGATTTTCTTTGAACAACGTCCTCTGCTTAAACACAATTTGCCTATTGAAACTCTAGGAGGTCCTCCTCCACCTAAAGGTGATCCTGTGTTTGAATTAAAACAATTGCCAGACACTTTGAAATATGCTTATCTTGACGAGAAGAAGATACATCCTCTTATTATTAGTGCTAACCTTTCAGAACATGAAGAAGAAAGATTATTGAAAGTTCTAAGGAAGCACCGAGCTGCGATTGGATATACTCTTGATGATTTAAAGGGCATTAGTCCCACTCTATGTCAGCACAAGATTAATATGGAACCTGATGCTAAACCCGTTGTTGATCACCAACATCGGTTAAATCCGAAGATGAAGGAAGTGGTAAGAACGGAAATATTAAAACTTCTGGAAGCAGGTATAATCTATCCTATAGCTGATAGTAGATTGGTAAGTCCTGTTCATTGTGTCCCTAAGAAGGGAGGTATTACTGTTGTTCCTAATGATAAGAATGAACTTATTCCACAAAAAATTGTTACAGGCTATAGAATGGTAATTGATTTTAGAAAATTAAACAAAGCAACTAGAAAAGATCATTACCCTCTGCCTTTTATTGATCAAATGCTAGAGAGATTATCTAAGCACACACATTTTTGCTTCCTTGATGGATACTCTGGTTTTTCACAAATACTTGTTTCTCAACCTGATCAAGAAAAGACCACTTTCACTTGTCCCTTTGGAACCTATGCTTATAGACGTATGCCTTTTGGTTTATGCATTGCACCTGCTACCTTTCAAAGATGTATGACTGCTATATTCTCTGACTTTTGTGAAAAGATTGTTGAGGTTTTCATGGATGAGTTCTCCATTTATGGGAAGTCTTTTGATGATTGTTTAAGCAAACTTGATTGAGTTTTGCAAAGATGTGAGCAAACGAATCTTGTCTTGAATTGGGAGAAGTGCCACTTTATGGTTAATGAAGGTATTGTCTTGGGTCATAAAATTTCTAAAAAAGGTATTGAAGTGGACAAAGCTAAGGTTGATGCAATTGAGAAAATGCCATGTCCTAAAGATATCAAAGGTATTCATAGTTTCCTAGGTCGTGTTGGTTTCTATAGGAGATTTATCCAAGACTTATCTAAAATTTATAGGCCTCTTACGAATCTTTTACAAAAAGATGTTCCTTTTGTTTTTGATGATGATTGTTTAGAAGCCTTCGAAACACTCAAGAAAGCCTTAATTTCTGCACCTATTGTTCAACCACCTGATTGGAACTTGCCTTTTGAAATTATGTGTGATGCTAGTGATTATGTTGTTCGTGCTGTTCTAGGACAAAGATTTGATAAGAAACTAAATGTTATCCATTATGCTAGTAAAACTCTAGACATTGCTCAAAAGAAGTATGCTACTACTGAACAAGAATTTCTAGCAGTGCTGTTTGCTTGTGATAAATTTGGATCTTACATTGTTGATTCAAAAGTAATTGTTCACACCGATCATGCTGCTATAAAATATCTTATGGAAAAGAAAGATGCTAAACCTAGACTCATTCGTTGGGTTCTCTTGCTACAAGAATTTGATTTACATATCACTGGTAGAAAAGGAGCAGAGAACCCCATAGCTGATAACTTGTCTAGGCTTGAAAATGTGCTTGATGACCCACTACCTATTGATGATAGTTTTCCTGATGAGCAGTTAGCTGCAATAAATGTTTCTCATAACACTCCTCGGTATGCTGATTATGCTAATTACATTGTTGCTAAATATTTACCACCAAGCTTTACATACCAACAAAAGAAAAAAATCTTCTATGATTTAAGACATTACTTTTGGGATGACCCACATCTTTACGAAGAAGGAGTGGATGGTATTATTAGACATTGTGTACCTGAGCATGAACAGGGAGAAATCCTACGGAAATGTCACTCCGAAGCTTATGGAGGGCATCATGCGGGAGACAGAACTGCTCATAAGGTATTGCAGTCTGGATTTTATTGGCCTACTCTTTTCAAGGATGCTCGTAAGTTTGTCTTATCTTGTGATGAATGTCAAAGAATAGGTAATATCGGTAAGCGTCAAGAAATGCCTATGAATTATTCATTTGTTGTTGAACCATTTGACGTTTGGGGATTTGATTACATGGGGCCTTTTCCTTCCTCTAATGGGTATACACATATCTTGGTTGCTGTTGATTATGTTACTAAGTGGGTAGAAGCTATTCCAACCAGTAGTGCTGATCACAACACCTCTATTAAAATGCTGAAGGAAGTTATTTTCCCAAGGTTTGGAGTCCCTAGATATTTAATGACTGATGGTGGTTCACACTTTATTCATGGTGCTTTCCGTAAAATGCTTGCCAAGTATGATGTTAACCATAGAATTGCATCACTCTATCATCCTTAGTCTAGTGGTCAAGTTGAACTTAGCAATAGAGAAATAAAATTAATTTTGCAAAAGACTATCAATAGGTCCCGGAAGAATTGGTCTAAGAAATTAGATGATGCACTTTGGGCTTATAGAACAACATATAAAAATCCTATGGGTATGTCTCCTTATAAAATGGTTTATGGAAAAGCTTGTCATTTGCCTCTTGAGTTAGAACATAAAGCATATTGGGCAATAAAGAACTCAACTATGATTTCAAACTTGCCGGTGAAAAGAGGTTATTTGATATTAGCTCATTAGATGAATGGAGAACCCAAGCTTATGAAAATGCCAAGTTATTTAAAGAAAGGGTTAAAAGATGGCATGATAAAAGAATCCTAAAGCGTGAGTTCAAAGTTGGAGAATATGTTCTTTTGTACAATTCTCGTTTCAGATTCTTTGTAGGAAAACTCCTCTCCAAATAGGAAGGACCCTATGTTATCGAGGAGGTTTATCGGTCTGGAGCTATCAAAATAAATAATGCCGAAGGTACTAACCCGAAGCTTGTTAATGGGCAACGAATAAAACATTATATCTCAGGTACGCCCATTAATGTTGAAAGTAATATTATCCAAACTATGACACCGGAAGAACACATAAAAGAGTCCCTGCGGAACACTCCAGAATCATGAAAAAGAGGAGGTACGTGATACGGTAAGTAAATGGACTCCGAAAATCTGCAAAAATATTTTTTGTCAGTTTTGGAATAAAACAAAAATTAGGAAAATAAGAAACTACCGGGAAAGTGACCCTGGTGGGCACAAGACACCAGCCAGGCGCGCCCAGGTGGGTTGTGCCCACCTCGGGTACCTTCCGGACTCCGTTTTTCTACAGTTTTCTTGTTTCCCAAGATAAAAAATCTTTATATACCCGCCGAACCTATTAACCACCGTATCGCGGAGAAATCTTTTGTTTTCTTCTCTTGCTATTTTCCTGATAGATCTGAAAATATGTCATCCCAAGACTCTGAGGGTGAGAGCTATGTTGCTGATTTTGTCGCAAACCCCAAGTCCTATGGGGATGTAGAGCATTATGGCAGGACTTCAGAGGAAGAGGAAGACTATTATCCTAGGGAGAAGGAGGAGATGAGCTCAGAAGAGGACGAAGTCCCATTGCCTCAACCTGGGGACATGCATGTGGAATTCAAGAAGTCAAGCCTCCCAAATAAAGCGAAGAGGCCTAAGGTTTAGTTTATACCCTTCCGCCTTTTGCAGGAAAATAAGCAAGATTTGTGTAAAAAGGTACTGGAGCTTGAACAGGAGATTGGTGAATTGAAGGAGGAAAATTCCATCCTCAAGCGTAAGCTGAGGAAGAAGGACAAACCCTCTACACCATCACCACCACCTTCTTCTTCATCACCAAAAGAAAATTGAGTATCGGGTATGGGCACTCCCCTCGGCTTTCGCCAAGCTTGGGGGAGGTGCCCCGGTATTGTATCACCCCTACTATCTTTTGCCTTTACTTATTTTAGTTCGATCTTTTGCTTTAGATGAATAAAAGTTTAGTTCCATCCTTTCTTTTTGAGAGCTTGCTTAGTGATCTATCCTTGTAATCGTGTGCGAGATATATAATAAATTTTAGTTTGAGTTTTTGCTTTCTTTACTTTCATGTTCCAATAAAAAGAAAGGAAATAAATGAAAAGATCATATGCTAATCCTATGGTAGGTTATGACACCACATAAGGAAAAATATAAGTAGAAAATTTTATTAGATATTGACAAACATAGCATTGGTCAATGATGCAACTCATGAAAGAATTAATAAGGGAAGAGAAGATTCACATATAAATACACTATCCTGGAAATCTTTTGTGATTGTGAGCCCCCATCAAAATATTATATGCCAAAATTGTTGATGTTGTACAAGGAAGACAACATAATGATTTATGTTTGTTCATATTCACATAGAAGTTCTATTGTCATAGATCCTTTAACATGTGGTTTTTGCCCCCCATCTTTGCTAGCCAAAAATTCCGCACTAAGTAGAGATACTACTTGTGCATCCAAAACCCCTTAAACCCAAATCTTATTTTCAAGAGTCCACCATACCTACCTAAGGATTGAGTCAGATCCTTCAAGTAAGTTGTCATCGGTGCAATAAGGCAATAAAAATTGCTTCTAAAAGTGTAAGATCATTTAGTGTAAGAGAAAATTGAGCGTTGTACGAACTTGTGATGGTGAAGAATAAAAGCGACAAACTGCATAATAAAGGTTGCCATCACAAGGGGCAATACAATGTGACGTTCTTTTGCACTAAGGGGTTGAGCATACAAACAAATAAGCGCATGGCAACCTCTGCTTCCCTCTGCGAAGGGCCTACCTTTTATTTTTATGTATTTACTTTTATGCAAGAGTCAAAGTTTTTCTCTCTATTCCTTTTTATTTTTCTCCTTTGGCAAGCATCATATGGTGAGGAAAGATCTAGGTACATATGTCCAGTTGAATATGGGTAGCATGAGTTATTATTGTTGACATCACCCTTGAGGTGAATATGTTGGGAGGCGAAAATATAAGCCCCTATCTTTCTATGTGTCCGGTTGAAACGTTTTGCTCATGTGTATGCGGTGAGTGTTAGCAATCATAGAAGACTATATGATGGTTGAGTATGTGGACTTGCCTAAAGGCTCCGATACGTGCCCCTTCCTAAAAAGATGATGAATTGTAGTTGCAAAGTTGACTGAGAACAAAGTTTGTTGGTTTCTAATAGAGTTTATGCTTTATACTTTGATAGTGTGATGAATTGTCACTTATTCATGAGAAGTCTATGATAAAAGTTCTATGATAAAGGTTTTATGTTAAAGTTTGTTGCTGTTATAATAATCTACATGATGCTTCTATGTCCGTATTTTGTTTTTATCGACACCTCTCTCTCTCTAAGCATGTGGACATGTTTTTCGGTTTTGGTTTTCGCTTGAGGACAAGCGAGCTCTAAGCTTGGGGGAGTTGATACGTCCATTTTGCATCATGTTTTCCTACTGTTATTTATGATGTTTTTATGCATAATAATGCTTTTTGGAGTAATTCTAATGCCTTTTATCTCATAATATGCAAGGTACACACAAAGAGGGAGAATTCCGGCAGCTGGAAATCTGGACCTGGAAAAGCTACGTCAGGCCACCTATTCTGCACAACTCCAAATGAGCTGAAACTTTACGAAGATTTTTTATGGAATATTTGAGGAATATTGGAGCCAATAAGTACCAGAGGGGGCCCACCAGGTGGGCACAACCCACCTGGGCGCGCCAGGGAGCCCAGGTGCGCCCTGGTGGGTTGTGCTCCCCTCGGCCCACCTCCGATGCCCATCTTCTGGTATATAAGTCATTTTGACCTAGAAAAAATCAGGAGAGGACTTTCGGGACGGAGCGCTGCCGTCTCGAGGCGGAACTTGGGCAGGAGCACTTTTGCCCTCCGGCGGAGCGATTCCACCGGGGGAACTTCCCTCCCGAAGGGGGAAATCATCATCATCATCATCACCAACAACTCTCCCATCTTGGGGAGGGCAATCTCCATCAACATCTTCAACAGCACCATCTCCTCTCAAACCCTAGTGGGGGGGGGGGGGGGGGGGGGGGGGGGGGGGGGGGGGGGGGGGGGGGGGGGGGGGGGGGGGGGGGGGGGGGGGGGGGGGGGGGGGGGGGGGGGGGGGGGGGGGGGGGGGGGGGGGGGGGGGGGGGGGGGGGGGGGGGGGGGGGGGGGGGGGGGGGGGGGGGGGGGGGGGGGGGGGGGGGGGGGGGGGGGGGGGGGGGGGGGGGGGGGGGGGGGGGGGGGGGGGGGGGGGGGGGGGGGGGGGGGGGGGGGGGGGGGGGGGGGGGGGGGGGGGGGGGGGGGGGGGGGGGGGGGGGGGGGGGGGGGGGGGGGGGGGGGGGGGGGGGGGGGGGGGGGGGGGGGGGGGGGGGGGGGGGGGGGGGGGGGGGGGGGGGGGGGGGGGGGGGGGGGGGGGGGGGGGGGGGGGGGGGGGGGGGGGGGGGGGGGGGGGGGGGGGGGGGGGGGGGGGGGGGGGGGGGGGGGGGGGGGGGGGGGGGGGGGGGGGGGGGGGGGGGGGGGGGGGGGGGGGGGGGGGGGGGGGGGGGGGGGGGGGGGGGGGGGGGGGGGGGGGGGGGGGGGGGGGGGGGGGGGGGGGGGGGGGGGGGGGGGGGGGGGGGGGGGGGGGGGGGGGGGGGGGGGGGGGGGGGGGGGGGGGGGGGGGGGGGGGGGGGGGGGGGGGGGGGGGGGGGGGGGGGGGGGGGGGGGGGGGGGGGGGGGGGGGGGGGGGGGGGGGGGGGGGGGGGGGGGGGGGGGGGGGGGGGGGGGGGGGGGGGGGGGGGGGGGGGGGGGGGGGGGGGGGGGGGGGGGGGGGGGGGGGGGGGGGGGGGGGGGGGGGGGGGGGGGGGGGGGGGGGGGGGGGGGGGGGGGGGGGGGGGGGGGGGGGGGGGGGGGGGGGGGGGGGGGGGGGGGGGGGGGGGGGGGGGGGGGGGGGGGGGGGGGGGGGGGGGGGGGGGGGGGGGGGGGGGGGGGGGGGGGGGGGGGGGGGGGGGGGGGGGGGGGGGGGGGGGGGGGGGGGGGGGGGGGGGGGGGGGGGGGGGGGGGGGGGGGGGGGGGGGGGGGGGGGGGGGGGGGGGGGGGGGGGGGGGGGGGGGGGGGGGGGGGGGGGGGGGGGGGGGGGGGGGGGGGGGGGGGGGGGGGGGGGGGGGGGGGGGGGGGGGGGGGGGGGGGGGGGGGGGGGGGGGGGGGGGGGGGGGGGGGGGGGGGGGGGGGGGGGGGGGGGGGGGGGGGGGGGGGGGGGGGGGGGGGGGGGGGGGGGGGGGGGGGGGGGGGGGGGGGGGGGGGGGGGGGGGGGGGGGGGGGGGGGGGGGGGGGGGGGGGGGGGGGGGGGGGGGGGGGGGGGGGGGGGGGGGGGGGGGGGGGGGGGGGGGGGGGGGGGGGGGGGGGGGGGGGGGGGGGGGGGGGGGGGGGGGTATCACCATCACACCTTTACTTTTATTGTTTTTCTTAGTTCGATCCTTTTGGTTATATCTTGATCTAGTAGAATAAAGTCTTTAGTATGATCTAGCTTTGAGTTTTGTTTCGAGAACTATCTATGTAATCGAGTCCGTGAGTTATATATAATAAAGAGTAGTTTTGAGTTGAGGGCTTTGCTTTCTTGCTATGATCTTGAGGGAATAAAATAAAAGAAAGGAATAAAAATAAATAAAAATATCATATATTGATCTTATGGAGAGTAATAACTTCACATATAAAGAGTATGATGAATAAAAGTTGTTGAGAGTTGACAAACATAGTTTTGGTCATTGTTGCAATTAATAGGAAGTAATAAAGAAAGAGAGGCTTCACATATAAATATACTATCTTGGACATCTTTTGTAATTGTGAGCACTCATTGAAATATGACATGCCAAAAGGTTGATGTTGGACAAGGAAGACAACATAATGGGTGATGTTTTCTTATATCCAAATAGAAGTTATATTGTCATGGATCCTCCAACATGTTGAGCTCGCCTTTTCCCTCTCATGCTAGCCAAATTCTTTACACCAAGTAGAGATACTACTTGTGCTTCCAAACATCCCTTAAACCAGTTTTGCCATGAGAGTCCACCATACCTACTTATGGATTGAGTAAGATCCTCCAAGTAAGTTGTCATCGGTGCAAGCAATAAAAATTGCTCTCTAAATATATATGATCTATTAGTGTGAAGAAAATAAGCTTTATATGAACTTGTGATATGGAAGAAATAAAAGTGACGGACTGCATAATAAAGTTCTTTATCACAAGCGACAATATAAAGTGACGTTCTTTTGCATTAAGATTTTGTGCATCCAACCATAAAAGCGCATGACAACCTCTGCTTCCCTCTGCGAAGGGCCTATCTTTTATGTTTATCTTCTACCCTTATACAAGAGTCATGGTGATCTTCACCTTTCCTTTTTACACTTTTTCTTTTGGCAAGCACTTTGTGTTGGAGAAAGATCCAGATATATATATCTACTCGGATGTATCTACTCGGATGTAGGTTATCATAAAGTATTATTGTCGAAATTACCCTTGAGGGAAGAGGTTGGGAGGCGAAACTATAAGCCCCTATCTTTCTCTGTGTCCGACTGAGGCTTTGAACCCATAAGTATCGCGTGAGTGTTAGCAATTGTGAAAGACTAAATGATAGTTGAGTATGTGGACTTGCTGAAAAGCTCTTGAATTGACTCATTCCAATGTTATGATAAATTGCAATTGCTTTGATGACTGAGATCATAGTTTGTTAGTTTTCAATGAAGTTTCTGATTCATACTCTCCCTTGTGAATGAATTGTTACTTTGGCATAAGAAATTATATAACAATATATGTTGCTGCTCTAAAGATGATCATGATGCCCTCATGTCTGTATTTTATTTTATCAAAAACCTCTATCTCTAAACATGTGGACATATTTTTCGATTTCGGCTTTCGCTTGAGGACAAGCGAGGTCTAAGCTTGGGGGAGTTGATACGTCCATTTTGCATCATGCTTTTATATTGATATTTATTGCATTATGGGCTGTTATTACACCTTATAGAACAATACTTATGCCTTTTCTCTCTTATTTTACAAGGTTTACACAAAGAGGGAGAATGCCGGCTGCTGGAATTCTGGGCTGGAAAAGGAGCAAATATTAGAGACCTATTCTGCACAACTCCAAAAGTCCTAAAACTTCACGGAGAATTATTTTGGAATATATAAAAAATATTGGGCGAAGAAAGCACCAGAGGGGACCCACCAGCCATCCACAAGGGTGGGGGGCGCGCCCTACCCCTGGGCACGCCCCCTGCCTTGTGGGCCCCCTGACAGGCCTTCGGTGCCCATCTTCTGCTATATGGTGTGTTTTGACCTGAAAAAAATCATAAGGAAGCTTTCGGAACGAAGCATCACCGTCTCGAGGCGGAACCTGGTCAGAACCAATCTAGGGCTCCGGCAGAGCTGTTCTGCCGGGGAAACTTCCCTCCCGGAGGAGGAAATCGAAGCCATCGTCATCACCAACAATCCTCTCATCGAGAGGGGGTCAATCTCCATCAACATCTTCACCAGCACCATCTCCTCTCCAAACCCTAGTTCATCTCTTTATCCGATCTTTGTCTCAAAACCTCAGATTGGTACCTGTGGGTTGCTAGTAGTGTTGATTACTCCATGTAGTTGATGCTAGTTAGTTTATTCGGTGGAAGATCATATGTTTAGATCATTAATTATAATTAATACTCCTCTGATTATGAACATGAATATGCTTTGTGAGTAGTTACGTTTGTTCCTGAGGACATGGGAGAAGTCTTGTTATAAGTAGTCATGTGAATTTGGTATTCGTTCGATATTTTGATGAGATGTATGTTGTCTATCCTCCAGTGGTGTTATGTGAACGTCGACTACATGACACTTCACCATGATCTGGGCCTAGGGGAAGGCATTGGGAAGTAATAAGTAGATGATGGGTTGCTAGAGTGACAGAAGCTTAAACCCTAGTTTATGCGTTGCTTCGTAAGGGGCTGATTTGGATCCATATGTTTCATGCTATGGTTAGATTTATCTTAATTCTTCTTTCGTAGTTGCGGATGCTTGCGAGAGGGGTTAATCATAAGTGGGAGGCTTGTCCAAGTAAGGGCAGCACCCAAGCACCGGTCCACCCACATATCAAATTATCAAAGTAACGAACGCAAATCATATGAGCATGATGAAAACTAGCTTGACAGTAATCCCCATGTGTCCTCAGGAGCCTTTGCATTATATAAGAGTTCATCCAGGCTTGTCCTTTGCTACAAAAAGGATTGGGCCACCTTGCTGCACCTTAGTTACTTTTGTTACTTGTTACCCGTTACGAATTATCCTATCACACAACTATCTGTTAGCGATAATTTCAGTGCTTGCAGAGAATACCTTGCTGAAAACCGTTTGTCATTTCCTTCTGCTCCTCGTTGGGTTTGACACTCTTACTTATCGAAAGGACTACGATAGATCCCCTATACTTGTGGGTCATCAATGACCGTAGTTTGAGGAGTTCATGTATTCATTATGTGTTAATGCTTTGTTCCGGTTCTCTATTAAACGGAGGCCTTAATACCCCTTAGTTTCCTTATGGACCCCGCTGCCACGGGAGGGTAGGACAAAAGATGTCATGCAAGTTCTTTTAATAAGCACGTATGACTATTTATGGAATATATGCCCACATTATATTTATGAACTGGAGCTAGTTTTGTATCGCCCTAGGTTATGACTGTTATATGATGAATATCATCCAATGAATTCACCGATCCAATGCCTACGAATTTTCCACATATTGTTCTTGCTAAGTTACTACTGCTGCTGTTACTGTTACACTTGTTAAAAAAAATCATTGCTATCACTGTTACCGTTACTGTTATTGTTACCACTACTATTAAAACTATCATATTATTGTGCTACTGATCACCTTGCTGAAGATATATAATCTTCAGGTGTGGTTGAATTGACAACTCAACTGCTAATACTTTGTTGGTGTACAAAAGTAGGGGTCCTATTTTTGTACCCCTTTACTTGTGCACGGGCAGTTAGAGCCGCACCTACGGCCACACTTAGCGGGGCAGAGGAAGGAAGCAAAAATACAAGACCACCAAAGTAGCACCCCAACGAGGGGCGCAGAAGGGCGAGGCAGCAAGATGGGCTTCCCCCCGGCAAGACCCTTGCCGGGGCAGCCCACACAGCGCCGGCAAGAGCCTTGCCGGGGCAACTTACCCAACACCAGCAAGGCCACCACCCTTGGGCCTGAGAGTTCCAACACTGTCGACAAACATTGGAACCAAGGCTCAGGAGGCGCCTGCATGGTGGCATGCAGATCTTTGTGAAGACAAAGGGCTCGCGAGGCCTAGATGGGAACCAGAAGACATGACGATAGTGGGGCTCCTTGCCGAGGATGCCCACGAGGCCCCGGCAAGGCTCCTGCCGAAGATACCCACGAGGCCCCGGCAAGACTCTTGCCGAGGGCGCCCGCAAGGCCCCGGCAAGACCCTTGCCGAGAATATCAGCAGGACCGCGGCAAGGCCTGGCCGCCCCGTCGCCGCCCCAGCTCAGCGGCCGACCCACCAACTAAGCAAGTACCCACGTGGCAATACGTGGCTCCTAATCCAACTAGTCAAGCACCTGGGTGGTGGCATGCAGATCTTCGTGAAGACCCTGCCACCGCACCAGCTCAGCAGCCAGCCAGCCTACATGGCGCTGCATGCCTCGTTGGCCTGGACGCGTGTCGGAGCAAGGCGAAGCGGCGACGGACGGGACGGGCTTCACTTCCATCCCCGATAAAGCAAGAGGACACCTAAATAGCGCATTTAATGTGTTTTGTCCTATGATGTCAGGCGATAAGCTCGACTACTGTACAACTTTACACCTCCTGTGTGCCACTGTGGCAGCCCCTTCGACTATAAAAGGAGGCCCGCGGCATACTGAGAGAGGATTCAAACTTTTTGGAGGCTACACGCTCTGTAGCTAGCCCACGAACACCAGATAAACACAAACCAGTAGGAGTAGGGTATTATGCATCACTTGTGGCCCGAACCTGGATAAAATTTCCCGTGTTGGTCTCTTAAACCCGCTCTTTCCACAACCCCGCGCCCGCCGACCGTAGAAGGGATTCCCCGTGATCCCATAGGTGTCGTTTCCACCGACATCTTTGGCGCGCCAGGTAGGGGGCGCAAGCCGTGAGAATCCGGTTTGGGAGCCAACCTATCGACTCCCTCGTCGCGGTGACCCGAGAAGAGAAGGCGGGATCAATCAGTCGCACTCTGGTGCCGTCCGCGGTGGCAACGATCATCTGCATGGCCGCAAAAAGCTAAGTCGCACAAAACTTTGAGTAATTCCCTTTTTTATAAAGTTATTTTCCTCTAAAGATCTCACTCTTGGTATGGAAAACCTGCACGCGATGGGACCCTCCGCTATTGGCAACGCCCTTGTTTTGTTTCAAGTCCGCTCAACAGTTCGAGCGGCCGCGTCGAGAACAGCAGGGTGGCCTATCCGCTATTGGCAACGCCCTTGTTTTGTTTCGAGTCCTCTCAACAGTTCAAGCGGCCGTGCTGAGAGCGGTAAGGTGGTTTGCCCGGCAGCAAGCACACCCGGCAGGCCGCTAAGGATCCGTCCTCAAAGCGCCGCGGCTTGGGTTTACGCGCCGGCAAGCCTGTCCAACTAAGCGTAGGGCATACATACCAAGAAAGATCAAACAGGAAAATAGCATGCATAATTTCAAAGTACTGCAGAGTTATATTACATCAATTGTTGCTGCGGTTCTAACTTAAGATAAAATTGTCTTGGTCATGAACCCGCAGCGGTGATGAGAAACGGGGTGCCTAGTCCCGGCGCTGGCCCTCCACCCTCTGGACTCCGCCGACACAGTCGATGATGGGCTTGATATGCTCCTTGAGCGCCGCAAGGTCCGCCTCCTCCAGCAAGCTCTCCAACGAGTCGGCGAAGTTGACGGTGGGATTCCAGAATGCCACCTTGGTGAGCACCTTGGTCAGGGCACCTTGGCAGAGCCTCCGGGCCTCGTTGGCCAGATAAGTTGCTCAGTCGGAGCGGAGCTGATCCAGGGCGTCGAGGATGCGCTCGAAGAACAAGGTCAGCCTGGCGTTGGGGCTTATGTTCCTGTCCTCGGAGAGCCTGACGTCCGGCATGCCCATGACGGCTAGCTAGGTGGTGAGCTTCCCTGCGACATCGACGAGGCGGCCGATCCAAAGGTTCACGCCCTCCGCGTACTCCTCGTACTCGGCGGCGCCGTCCCTCCATAGCCGTTTCTCCTCCTCCAGGTCCTTGGTCAGGGTCTCCTCCCGGGCCCAGACCTCCGAAAGCGTCCCCTCCAGGCCGTCCAGCTTCAGCTT